>APFE030966589.1:244764-272825 GCA_000404065.3 Pinus taeda
TATATATTTATTTTAAAATAATATTTTTTAAGAAATATTTTAAAGAGAAACCATACAAACCATAAGTGATTAGAGATTATCACTATTATTCATATATTGTTGTTGGAGATTTTCAGAATAAAATGATGTAATATTTTTTATCCATCCTATCTCCAATAACAATACAAACCATTTTTGTTCTATTTCATGTCAATTCACATAATAATTGTGAATTAAGCCTTATATATATTGTAATTTGGAGAACTATTTTTTACTATTTTTATGCCTCACATTTCTACCACATATTTAAAATATTATTTGAGATAATTACTATTAAGAGTGAAAATATTACATATTTTACTATTCATTTACTTTGTTTTATGTTAATATTTCTTTAAAAATCTATTATCTAAACTAAGCTTCAAGTACTACTACAATGTGATACTTGTTGATTTATAAAAATGACTTATCAATAAACTCTCTATCATATATATAAACACACTCTAATGGGAAGGAGATGAGAAGTAGCTACCGTAACACTAACGTAGACTTTGAAAATCAAATGATTCCTGTACAACCTAAGAGAATAAATGGATTCCTTAAACATGTTGTAAGATCTTGAGGATTCACAATTCACCTCCCCATAATTATGGCGGAGGTTAGAAGATAATGGGAAGGAGATGAAAAGTAGCCACCGTAACATACTAACGTCGACTTTGAAAATCAAATGATTCCTTTACAACCTAATAGAATAAATGGATTCCTTAAACATGTTGTAAGATATTGAGGATTCACAATTCACCTCCCCATAATTAAGGCGGAGGTTAGAAGAAAAAGTCCACCGGGCAAGAATATAGCAGAACGTTGGAGACATTACTTCTACACGAGAGGAAGGAAGGAAAATGCCAAGAAAGTGTCTCTTAGGGTAGCCAAGAGAATGCTATGGGAAAGAATCACGAAGAAAGTTAGAAAACAATGGAGATACCTCGAGTTGATTCAAGATTAAATAGATGCAGTCAAGCGGCCCGGAAAGCATTGCAGAGACTAAAAGGAGACATTAAGAGGACTACGCGAAAATCCATAGCAATCATCATCTTCATCAATGACATGACCAAAGAAGAAGTTTTTGAGGCCAATATTGATGGGCTCGAGTGAGTTGACAAGATAGGGAAAGTAGAACGAAAGCACAAATTGATCGTGTAGATTCAAGATAAAGCAAAAGATATCACTCAGGGGATTCAAAGTTTCAAGGGCAAGTACGAAGAGTTGTGCAGGAATAACCTCCACTCACTTTTCAATGGGAATAGAGATTTGTCCCTTAACCACATTGTCATGAATGACTTGAGCACTATAAAGAAAAACGGATTTAGTTTAAATGTTTTATTTTTTCAATACAAAGAAAATTTCAATTTTTATAATTACCTATAAATATTAAAAATTTGAATATACAGATTGATGTCACATATATTTTTAAAATTGTTAAATATTAAAACAGCATTGAAATTTATAATTAAATTGTTATTTATTATTACTGGAAATTTATCATTTTTAATAAATTAAATATGTTTAGTTTAATTTTAAATATTTATTTAGATGTTTATAGATTTATTTTCACAATTTTCTTTTAATCATTAATATTTATTAAGTGGATGGAGGAGATCTAACCTCCACCAAATATTCTAAAATATTTATAGTAAGATAAGATTTATCTCCAAAGTGGTTTTTTTTTGGGTCTTTTATTAAATTGATTAATTAAAACAAATGTTAAGTGAACAAATATCATATAAGATGAATTATTATTTTTTGGGCATTTGGTATTTGATAAACCATAATATTATAAAATCTTAATCTATCACGAGTTACGCCCAGAAAGCTTGGGAAGGCGGTGAGGGCGCCATGAAGATTGCTTTGTAACAAAGGTTCTACGTTAGGGGTTTTTGTTGGTCACCATGGTAGGACACGGAGGAGGGAGTTATGCTCCCCCTACAGTCAAGTAGTTGCGGATTGAAACAAAGGAGTCAGATCACATTGCTTCAAGAAACCAATGGAGGTGGCAACAGAGACTATTAACACAGAAAAATCGGAAAATATTAGACCTCATGGAGAGGAAGGGAATCATGAGGAAGCTAGTAGAGGAAGGAGGAAAGAGGGCAACAGTCAGAAAGTAGCTCCTATGAGTACAACAAGGGTCTGTAAACCCAAATTGACCATTATTCCTCGGGTCATTTTAAGTGAACCAGTGCTACAGGTGCACAAAGATCACATGGCGGAATACGCGGTTATCTGCAGATTTATGGGGATTTGGCTGACGGAGAAGGCTTTACAAGCATGGATAACGAATAACTGGAAACCAAAGGAGGAAATAAACCTTCACCTTGAGTCCAAGGGTTTCTTTATAGTGGTGTTCACAAGCTTAGAGGATAAAGATAGAGTGTTCGAGGGAGGACCTTATTTTTATGTTGCTGCAGGCCTTTACATGTGACCATGGATGATGAACTTTGTCCCAAAATGACAAACTTTCACATCGGTACCGGTATGGATAAGACTTTACTCCCTTCCTTTAGATTACTGGTTGCCAGAATCTCTAAAGGCTATCGGCAGTAAACTAGGCCATTTCATAAAAATATCAGATGCGACTCTAAGAGGTAGATACACTTCCTTCAACCTGATTTGTGTGGAAATGGACTTATCTGGGGCACTTTCGGACCATATCATTTTAGAAGTGTATGATGAAGAATGGGTGTAGGTGGTGGACTACGGACATGTCCCATTCAGATGTCGTAAGTGCCATGAACACGGGCACCTATACAGAGACTGCCCATTGGACAAACAAGATCAGAGAAATACATAGCAAATGGATAAGAAAATATGGGTATCTAGAGGTTAAGGCAGATAACTCGGTAGGAGGGATTCTTACGCTTTGGGATCCCCAAAAACTTGGAATCCTTGATGCGGAAGCATCTAGGAACTATCTACCATTGGTGATTCAACCTTTGGGTGATAGGGAGACTCACATGATTACAAGTATCTATGGTCCTCAAAAACTAGAAGACAAACTCAAGCTTCTCACCACCGTTGAGGAGCTGAGAGAGAGATATTCTAATATGTCCTAGATTCTAGTAGGGGGTTTCAATATGATGAAATCTCTTACAGAAAGAACGGTGGCACTAGAACACTAGGCTGAGACTCCATTGCCTTCCATAACTTCATAAATAATATGAGACTAGTGGATGCTGAAACAATAAATGGTACTTTCACCTAGAACAACAAGAGAGGAGGGGCTTCTCAAGTTGCCTCTAAACTAGACAAATCCATAATCTCAGAGGACCTCCTTGTCATAGGCCTTGACTTGTTAGCTCTAATTCTTCCCTTTGGAGGCTCAGACGACTGGCCTGTCTAGGTTGAAGCCTCTTTTATGGGTACACCGAGGAACATACCTTTTAGGTTTGAAAATGTCTGGCTCTCTCACCCTGACTTCACCAGTAATATTAACAAATGGTGGATCGAAGATATGCCCATTCAAGGCACTAAAATGTTCTTGCTGCAACAAAGACTTAAACACATCGAATCCAGACTCAAAGATTGGAACAAAAAAGTGTTTGGTAATATTTTTAAAGCCAAAAGAGAAGTTGAATAGAAACTCCAGGGGATTAATCAGAGCATAATCACAGATGGTTTTACCGAGGAAGGGAAATCTCAAGTAGATACTCTTCAGAAGGAATGGGAAGACAGATGCATCCAAGAGGAGATATTTTGGAGGTAGCAATCGAGAGTGCTGTGGATTAGAGAAAGGGAAACAAACACAATTTTTTTTCATAAATCAACTTTGGATCACAGGTCACATAACAGAATTTCAAAACTCAGAGATCCTCAAGGGAAAGAGCTTGTCTCCCACAAAGAAATGGAATCTATCCTAGTTCAACACTTCCTTAGAATTGCAAAGGAGCCTCTCTTAGACAGGTCACTGTCCATTACAAATTTCATAAAGTACATTCCCAAGCTTGTAACTAGGGAAGATAATCACAATCGTAATAGGCCAATGTCTAAAGATGAGGTCAGTGAAGTTATCAATGAGATGCAAAATGGGAAAGCTCCTGGCCCAGATGGATTCAATGTGGACTTCTTCAAAGCATGCTGGAAAATAGTCAAACAAGACATCCTTGATGTTGTGGAAGACTCCAGAGGATCCAAAACGATTTTGAAAGCTATCAATGCCTCTTTCATAGCTTTGATTCCAAAACAAGAAAAAGCTATGACATCAGATAGACTCAGACCCATAGCTTTATGTAATGTGGTATACAAGATTATTTCCAAAGTGATCACTAATAGACTCAAGCCCCTTTTTCCAGCTCTAGTCTCAAAGGAGCAAACTGGTTATGTGGAAGGATGACAGATTCTCAATAACATCATATAAGCTCATGAGATGGTACAATCTGTTAACAGCAATAAGAAAGCTGGTATGATCATACAGCTTGACCTAGCGAAAGCTTATGACAAGCTAAGTTGGTCTTACATCAGGGCTGTGTTGAGAGCTTATGGTTTCGACCACAATTGGATTAGATGGGTTACGGCCTTGGTATCCACGGCTATTTTTTCAATCTTGCTTAATGGCTCGCCCTAAAGAACCTTTATGCCTTCTAGGGGTCTCAGACAAGGATATCCACTCTCCCCCTTCCCCTTTGTGCTCATGATGGAAGGGCTAGGCAAAGCAATAAAAAGTACAAGAGCTGAAGGAAGAATCCAGGGACTGAAACTTACCATAGATGGAGATGCTTCAACTCACCAACAATTTGTGGATGACACTATTTTGCAGGGCATTCCCATGGTCAAGGAAGTCAAAGCTTTTAAACAAATCCTGAACGACTTTGCTATGGTCGCTGGTACAAAGGTAAGCCTTGACAAATCAAAAGTTTTCTTTTTTAATACTGACATTGCTATTTAGAGGAACCTCACCATAATTCTAGTGTTTCAAAGGGATGAGCTACTTTCTAAGTACTTTGGAATCCCTCTTATGGACAAACCTCTAAGTAGGGAAGTGTGGGAGCCAGTAATAAAAAAAATTCACGACAGGATTGGGAAATGCACATGAAGATCTTTACATTTCGCAGGGCACCTTGTGCTTACAAAGGTTGTCCTGCAGGCCATACCCATTTTTATGATGTTAGCTCTTCCTGCTTCGATAGGAGTTATGCAACAGATCAGGAACATTCAAAAATATTTTCTCTAGGGCAAAGGGGAAGAGAAAAAGAAATGGGCATTGGTAGCTTGGGACAAGATTTGCAAACCTAAGGCCCATGGTGGTTTGGGGCTTCATGACCTTGAAACCCTTAGCAGAGTCTCGAGTGCAAAACATTAGTGGAGGTGGCTTAAGGAATCGGCAACCCCCTGGGCCAAGCTATGGAAATAGAAATATGGAAATAATTGGCGGGAGAGGGATCATATCCGAATGTCTGAGCTTATTAAGGGCTCCCATATTTGCAATCTTGCTTGGGAAAACAGAGCCATTGTCTAGCAGTACAACTTCTAGGAGATCTGAGCTGGAAACCTGACAAGATTCTAGGAGGACAACTGGTAGCAGGAACCAAACTTGTTTAGGGAAGAACTAACCGCTCTCAAGAATGACACTGACAACAAAGGCTTATGCATGGTAAGTGACTCCTGGGATTAGGCAAGGAACTATGGTAAATGGAGAATATGGAAGGATCTGGGCTACAGTGAGGAGAGCCCTATGAAAGCTCGGGCAGTCTCTTTTGCTCGGGACTTGGAATAGAGGAAGATTTGGGTATCATCCTCGTCTGCCCAACTGAGATGGGGAAAAACATAGAAGGTAACTTCAACCTCAAATAAGCTAAACGAATAGCCCTAGGGATTGATTATCAAAACCCTAATAAGGTATGGAAGGACCTATGGCAGCACCAACATTGGATGAAAATAAAGTTGTTTATGTGGACGGTTCAACAAAAGAAAATTATAACTTGGGAAAATCTTCTGCAAAGGGCTTTTGTTGGCCCATCCAAATGCCATCTATGTGGCTCGCAAGAAGAGACGATGGAACACTTACTCAATCTTTGCCCTTTCACCTCTACCTTGTGGGATTGGGTGGCCTCGATCTTCAGGCAGACTAATAGGGACAGACTCAACATTATAAAAACTTTGAAGAATTGGAGAAAAGACTTCTCAAGCAATGAAATCATCAACAAAGCTTGGACTCTGGCTCCAGGCTTCTTAATCTGCGATGTCTAGAAATAATGCAATGACAGGAGTTTCAAGAATAAAACTGGTTCAACTTAGAACATTATTGCACAAATTTTAAGGCAGCTCAAAGACATTGTTGGATCCATTTTAGGGATACCTCCCGAGGACCCTATTCGACCATAGGACACTCATATATTGCTGCACCTGGGTCTCCATTCTCTAGTTCCCCAGAGCATAAACAAGGGTGTGATCCAAACAAAAGCTGATAAAGACTTCTGGTAATCTCCTCCTCATGGTTTCTTGAAATTGAATATTGATGGAGCCTCTAAAGGTAACCCAAGGATAACTAGTTTTGGAGGGGTCATTAGAGATGAACAGGGGGGCTTTAAAGACATCCTTCATAGTCATTTGGGGACTGCCACTAATAACATGGTAGATCTCATGGAATTAGAGCAATGCCTAGAAATTTTGATTGAGTCAAATTTACATAATGCCATCATTGAAGCAAACTCTGAATTGATTATTAATGCGTCCAAGAAGATATGCAATAGAAAGGCACCAAGAAAAGTTTCAAAACATTGGCGGATTTTACAGGTCTTTCAGCGTATTCATACCCACCTTAAAACCCTGAGAACGGTTAGCTTTGTTCATGTGTGAAGAAAAGCCAACAAGCTAGCTAATCATCTGGTGAATGAAGGAGTGTTATGCAAAGAAAGTCACAACAGGTATGCTTGGGATTCTTTACCCTCTGGGAAACTGCATGAGGATTGTCAAACACAGGCAGCCAAAGACATGGAGAACTTCCAAACTATTAAAAACGAACAAGGAAGAAGACTAGTGGGAGCAAGAGTGAGCGAAAGTGAAATTTTTTTTAACGTTGATCCCTGAAAATGCATAAAACAAAGTTTTCTACAGGGGAGGGACACTGGGTAAACAAAAGGCTTCTTGGTAGGTAACCAATCACAGATCTTGATAGCCTTTGCGATCGAATGGACATCGAGAGGGAAAGTGATTGAAGGTTAACTATACAAGTGGACCCGAAGATTTTTAGATCAACGACTCATAATCTTCATCAGGTCCATAAAGAGGCTAAAGACGATACAAGTTTCTGATCCGATATCTCGGAGGACTAACAGATCAACGTGGACCTTATCTTATGGATACTGGGTTTCAAAAGTAATCGAAGGTTATGTCTCAGCCTAGACCCGAACTTTTATAAATCGATGGCTCATAATCCTTATCGAGTCCATGAACTGGGTAAAAGGGGCGCATGTTGCCGAGGTGATATTGTTCGTGACCATCAGTTCTTAAGGGCTCTGGATCGAAGGATCATCGGGTTTCAACAAGGGAGGAGGTTAAGTCCTAGAACGCACCCGAAGCTTTATACTTTCACAATTCATTTACCCTGTCAGTCCCATAAAGGAATATCTCCAAAGCGATCTCTTTAATGACCGTTGGATCATTGGGATCCATCGGATTGGATATGGGGCGAAGGTTTATATGTAAGTTAAGGTATAAGGTTGCGAGTTTGTTTCGGACTTCTTTTGGGTTGTTTCGGGTTAATGTTCATCGTGTTAGCCCTTGATGGTCTTTACACTTATAAAGACATGTAATATATGTAACATTTCGTGAGGATAAATAGAAGGTTGCACTCTTACCTGACCAAAAAAAATGATAAACCATAATATTATAATAAAGCCTATTTACAAGTTAAGAATCTTCATGGTAAATTGAGAGTAGATCTTCTTGTTTAATATTTTTAAATGTATATATATTTAACTTTATTAATTATTTTTTATTATTTATTATAAATTAAAATAAATTATATTAGTGAATATATATTTTTACTTATACTATATATATAATTAATTTTATTTATTTTTAATAAATTTATATTTATTTAATATATTTTATCATTTCTATTTATTTATATAGAATTTATACTTTAAATATATTATAAAAATTATAATTTAAATGATTCCAATAAAAACAACATTATGTATAAATTTAATTATATACTACACTAAAAACACATTATACGGAAAACACACTCTAGCAATTACAATTTAAATGCTACAACAAAAACAACATTATGTAAAAATTATAATTTAAATACTACGCTAAAAGACATTATATGGAAAACACACTCGAGAAACATTTCTTTTTATGATAATAGCTTCTTTATAAAAAATTATTATTTTTGATTAAATATCTTTATAAATCTAGGTGCTGGTATTCAACGAGGTGTCTTTATTAATCTAAGAGCTGGTACTAATATAATGATTGAGATCTTACTCACATCACATCCTTCCGAAAAGCATAACTTCGTTTTGATCGAGGTTCGGTGTACAATTCTTATAAGGAATTTTCCGTAATTCAAATTAATGCTTTATGTTAAATAATTATGGGAAAAAAAATTAAAATACCATTTTAATAAGTTGTATTATTATAAAAATTTAAATCAGACTTAATTCTTTTAATTATTTATTTTATTTAAAAAATTCATTCCATTACAAAATTAACGGACTCATATTAAACATTAATATTAACATTTTAAAACACTCATTATTAATTTTTTATTAAGTCTAAGCCTTCGTACTCCACATAATCTGATACAAACAACCTTATTTATTTTTTAATTCTCATATCTCATTAATCTTACAAAAATGAGTAAATCTTATATTCATTAATCTTACGAAACTAAGTAAATACAAATATTTTGTCGTCTAAGCCTTAGTACTCCACATAATCTGATACAAACAACCTTATTTATTTTTTAATTCTTATATCTCATTAATCTTACAAAAATGAGTAAATCTTATATTCATTAATCTTACAAAACTAAGTAAATACAAATATTTTGTCCTCTTCTATATATATTTACGGGAACACATTTAGTCTAAACTTTACTTACCAATGGTAGAATTTTCAAAGAAATGCTAGATCTCCTGTGTCACGTCCCTACACCTGCAGTAGTCTTTCAACCGCTTATAGCGAGGTGCAGCACTATTAATCATTTTCTTTTCACCAATACTTACGATTGTAAACTATGCCTAACATTCCATAGTTTATTTTTTTGTTACCAAGTACTATTTTTATCCTTTATAAAAGGGAAAGCCCATAACATTCACATAAACAACATTATACAAGAGAAATGCACAATAGTATAAAGGGAGGGGCAACTCTCTGCAATATGAGTCTGCCCGAATCAATATATATAATTTTCCACTTTTACAAAGTATAAGTTAAATATTGGGAAACCCCAAATTTACACTTAGCCATTTTTCCAACTTCGGAAAACTTGGTTGCCTAGCTTGTCGGCACCTCCACACGGTCATCGCAAGACTCACCAACCCTTCGTTCACCTCGTCGCATGATCGTGTTGTTTGCCCAACTTGGGCACACCTCGTCATAACCAAGTCGCCACACACTGGCGCCTCTGCACCAGTCACACCTTTGTTCACAATCTCAACACTTCACCATTTACACCATTTCATCGTGCACAACGCGCCCTACCCAAGTCGCCCGTTCGCACGATTCTTCATTTCATCGTGCACGGCGCGCCCTCGCCCGGCCGCCCATCCTCACGTCCACCCGTTCACCCAACTCGTTCACCCAAGCTCGTTCACTCGAGTCACCACATGACTTCACCCGGGTCGCCACACGACTTCACTTGGTTGGCCCGAATGACCTCACCTGGGTCGCCACACGACTTCGCCCGGGTCACCCAAACGACCTCACCCAGCTCGCCCGAGTTTCCTGCCCGAACGTCTTTTCTGAACGACTTTCCTGAACGACTTTCTTGAACGACTTCTCGAACGAATTCTCGAACAACTTTCTCAAACGAATTCTCGAACGACTTTTTCGAATGAATTCTCAAACAACTTCTCGACGACTTTCTCGAACGAATTCTCGAACGACTTTCTCGAACAAATTCTCGAATGACTTTCTTGAACGAATTCTCGAACAACTTCTTGAATAACTTTCTCGAACGACTTTCTTGAACGAGTTTTACACTCGAGTTCCGCCCATCGTGCGAGCTCATCCACACACCGCATAACTCCTTGTTCGAACTTGAGTTGATCGAATGATGATCGTTTGCCTCCAAATGCCCTCCAATATATACAGGCGGCTGGCGGGTTGTGTCACCCGGCTGACCCACACCAAATGCCCAAGCCGACTCATTCAACATGTGTTGTCTCACCCAAGAGTAGGGTCGGCCCGCCCAACACCTTATAAACTCGTTTCTTGGCTCATTTCGCATATTTCGCACGTCCTTCACACGATGGAGTCGCCCTGCCCTTCACACGGACCGCAAGTCCGAACATCCTCCCCCATTGGAAGTCATTGTCATCATCGACAATATCTCATCCCGGCAACCATCTGTAACCAAGATCACCATCTCAAGGTATACACCCCATAGGTATGTCATACACTGGTAATCATCTCAATCCATGACAATCAACCATCCTGTCACAATCTCCACATGCTGCTCCCCATCGTGGAAGGCTGGTCCCTCCATCTTAAGATGCATGCTTTCTGCAACATATCGTGTCGACCTCATCATGTGTCGTCCTCGTGTGAACTCCTGCAATGATACTCCAACACAATGCTAACACATCTCTGTACATGTCGGGCCCCATGTCTAAACTAGTTGGGTAGCTAATCCAACTGTCACGCTCAAACCATGAGAATGCACATCCTCATGCCACCATCAGTTGTTTATCAGAACATTCCATCACATCCTCAACTTGATCAAGAATCCATCTCCATATAAGTAAGCCATGCTCAAGTCCATGAAGTATTCCTCATCTCATCTGCAACATGCTGTCCATGATGTCCGGTACTAATGTGCTACATGAAATCAGCCACATCTACCCCAACATCATCATCCATCTGCAAAACATCCATCTCCTCAAAGTGCAGAGATCATCTCATCAAACTCCAACTCTCGATGTGCCACATCCAGGGCCATGAAGCAACCTCCATCATATCTGCAATATGCCATCCCTCAAGTCTGTTATAGAAACAAGTATACACCTGTCTCATCTATCCATGTGCTACCCATGATCATAGATCAATCATCTCCCATGTGTACAAAAGTGGTTAAGTCTCGGCTCAACCCATGCCCAAGTGTTGCTACCAAGGCATCATCATCGTTGTAACTCCATCACTTCAAAGTGTCTCATATCGATCCTCCACATCAAGTCACTCTTTGAAGCCATACCCATACATGTACTTGAAAGTATTCACCCCATACTGCATCGAAGTCTCTGATCTCAGCTCCTCAATGCATCAGATCCTCTAAGTCCACCATATATGAAGTCCCTAAAAGTCACAACCTCATGTCATCATGAGTTCCATGAGTCATCTCCAACAACATCTCAACAAGCATACAAGTCTGGGCCCAAAGGTCTCTACAAGATGCCTCAGCTCTCCATGTAGTAGGAATGCTCCATAGTTTGCTCACAACTCCGTCCAAGTCCATGGCCTTGTTGTATAAGAGTGCACAACCTCTCCATTGGCTCATGACCAAAACATTTCCATGTCACACTAGCAAATCCACCTGCACAACATCCCTGCCTTAACACTCCTCATTGGATGGCCATAAGTGACACCTCTACAAGTGATCTTGCATAATGTCCCTACATAAGACTGCCATGCTCCATGTCTCCAACCTGATGTCCATGACTAAGTTTCCCATGTAGTCCAACCAAGTGAACCCATCACAACAATTGGTCATCCTCATCCAAGTCTGCAATCTTCGGTCTAGTGAACTCGGTCACCCAATCATATCATCATCATCACATGAGTTTCTTCCATCATAGCTCCCCCAATAAAGGCTCCACCAAGACCTTCTCTTGGTCTCGACCATAAGAAGTCCACCCAAGTATCATCATACTCAAGAGTGTGCCCTCCAACCTGTCCATGGGTCATTCTGGGCACTTAGCCAATTCTCCATGTGGCTAAAGCATGACCCAATTATCTGCAATGATCATCATGTTCCATCCTTGTCATGGGCCTTTGTACCTTCTGCCATAAGGTCATAAACAACCCCAACAAGTCCTACAATAATCAACAATCCCTGCTTCTCCATACAAGTTCTCATCATAGTCATCCATGGTAAGATCCTCCCTAGCGTCCGAAAACTAATTTTTCCCTTCCCTACATATGGTCCATCTACCAAATGCTCAAGTGAAACACAAGTATCAATACCTACTTTATCATCATGAGGCTCCTCCATGTGAGTATCCTCATCCACCCATGTCTGCAAACTACATGATCCTGGTCCAACTTGATCGTTCTCAAGTTCATCCTCCATCGTTGTCACATTTGCAACATCCTCAATCATCATAGCTTCCTCTTTCTTGTCAGCACAATCTGTAACTTCATCTTGCTCCATTATCCAACCAAGTTGAAGAAGTTTGTCTTCAACATTCTCTTCCAAGACTCCAAGTTTCTCTCGAATCCGGGGATTCTCTTCTTTCATCCGCTTCAACCTGTATAAGGTAAGCAAGACCTTCCCTTCGCATTCTTACAAACGTGCCACGCCTTGTCGTTCAACTTTGTCCAAGCACAAAGCTTCACCTCTACTAAACCTATTTCACCATTCACTTGAATCACCCTGATATTCCACCTGTTACCTGCAAGGTTTGAACTTCCTTTCAAGTCTTCGGTCTTCATAGAATCAGCTCCTTGATTCAGTTCACCAAGTTTCCTGCAAAACTTGAACTAGCTCTGATACCACCTGTCACGCCCATGCACCTGCGGTAGTCTTTCAACCGCTTATAGAGAGGTGCGCCACTACCAACCGTTTTCTTTTCACTAATACTTACGATTGTAGACTAAGCCTAACATCCCATACTTAGTTTATTTTTTTGTTACCAAGTACTGTTTTTATCCTTTATACAAGTGAAAGCCCATAACATTCACATAAACAACATTATACAAGAGAAATGCACAACAGTATAAAGGGAGGGGCAACTCCCTGCAATATGAGTCTGTTCGAATCAATATATATAATTTTCCACTTTTACAAAGTATAAGTTAAATCTTGGGAAACCCCCAATTTACACTTAGCTAATTTTCCAACTTCGGCAAACTCGGTTGCCCAGCTCGTCACACCTCCACACAGTCGCCGCACGACTCACCAACCCTTCGTTCACCTTGTCACACGATCGTTTTGTTTGCCCAACTTGGGCATGCCTCGTTGTAACCAAGTCGCCACACACGGGCGCCTCTGCACGAGTCACACCTTTGTTCACAATCTCAACACTTCACCATTTCATCGTGCATGGCGCACCCTACCCAAGTCGCCCGTCTGCACGATTCTTCGTTTCGGCATGCATGGCACGCCCTCGCCCGGCCGCCCGTCCTCACGTCCACCTATTCACCCATTCACCCAACTCATTCACCTAAGCTCGTTCACCCGAGTCGCCACATGACTTCACTCGGGTCGCCACACGACTTCACCCAGTTCACCCGAACGACCTCACCCGGGTTGCCACACGACTTCGCTCTGGTCGCCCGAACGACCTCACTCAGCTTTCCCGAACGACCTCGCCCGAGTTTCCTGCCCGAACAACTTTTCTGAACGAGTTTCTTGAACGACTTCTCGAACAAATTCTCGAACAACTTTTTCAAAGAATTCTCAAACGACTTTCTTGAACGAATTCTCGAACGACTTTCTCGAACGAATTCTCGAACGATTTCTCGAACGACTTTCTCGAATGACTTCTCGAACGACTTTCTTGAACGAGTTTTACACCCGAGTTCCGCCCGTCATGCTGGCTCATCCACGCACTGCAGAACTCCTTGTTCGAACTCGTATTGATCGAATGATGATCGTTTGCCTCCAAACACCCTCCAATATATACGAGCAGGTGGCGGGTTGTGTCACCTGGTCGACCGACACCAAATGCCCAAGCTGACTTGTTCAACATGTGTTGTCTTGCCCAAGAGGAGGGTCGGCCCGACCAACTCATGGGACCGCCCCCTCAACTTGCCCAACACCTTATAAACTCATTTCTTGGTTCATTTTGTTTCATATTTCGCACGTCCTTCGCATGGTGGAGTCGCCCTGCCCGTCGCACAGACCGCAGGTCCTAACATCCTGGGTGTCATGATCTGTGGTTCTGGGTAAATCATTCCAATATTGATGTAATCTTGTGATAACCCCTTCCGTTCTCTCGTTTCTTCGCTATTTCTTTACCATTTGTGGAGTGATACTTCCTTCGTCGAATGTGGACATTGCTTTTAGATCCCATGGATTCAGCTTCGTGACCTTCAACGATGAGCAATCGATGAGGAATGTCATCAAGGCAATGAATGGCAAGATGCTTGTTCACTGTAATAAAGATTTACTATTCATTGTTTTTAATGAAAACTGCCTTTTCTTTTATTAATGTAATTTGGATAATTGATTGAAGATTTCTAACCTTCATCTCAGTAAATTAAACCCTGTGAGTGAAATGAATGTTAACAATTATGAGGAGGAACTTGAGGAGATGATGCACATGAAGTACAGAAAAAAAGAAGTATTCATTGTGTCCATTAAATCAAGTGGAAATATTCAAATTATGTGAATAGAACTCTACCCACTACGAGCTTCCCAGGCTAATGATAGGTTATCAAGAAGCATGTGGTGAACCAAAATAAGCATGCTTTATTTTCACATAAAGCCCCACAGCAACCAAAATGTCAATGCCCAATCGATCTCATTATTATAATATTTATTGGACGAATCCCTTAACACACTACTCTCCTCAACAGTAGTGCCCAGCAAACCCTAAATGGATGGCGAAATCTTTGACAAGAAGGGTGGCAACAAAATTTATTGGTTTTGAAATAATGCAACAATACAATTCTTTCCTAACTTAATTTAAATATTTTAATAGATTTAAAACTTTGAAATCAACTGAGCTTAACCATTTTTTCATTGAAATTAGTTTGAAATTTTAAATTGCGGTTCGCCATTGCTCACTAGAACTCTGAAAGTATTTCAACTTTTATAGCATAAAAAAAAACTGCGCCAATAACAGGGTGATCTGATATTGCCGTAATGCTGGTTGTTTGATATTTTCATTTTAAAAAAAATAGTACAATCCGTATAACTGGTTCACTTGTGCCCAAAGTGAATGAGAAGAGCGAAGAATGATGAGGTGCCAGGCGTGATACTCTCCCATCCACGGTGGTTATGGCCATTCTTGTGAAGGTTACATAGTATGCCAGGATGGTTACACCGTCCTTGTGGAGGTTACATAATACTTTATAACATGGTAATTGTCAATTTAGCTGTGAATATAGTAACTTTATTAGTTGAACATGTAAACTAATACCTTGTGATCACAAACTGAACTGCACCTCGTGGACTAATATTCATCTTTATATCACTAATATACGTCTTTATATCACTGATTTCTGCTAGTGCGGGACAAGAAGGGCAACAACAAAATTCATCAGAAGTGGCCCGACGACGATAAAGCTGCGTCACATGTTCCGGCGAAGAAGAGGAGCGGAAATGAAGATGACGATGACAGCTGGAACATTAGTTATCCTTTGTTCCAGCTACCCAAATTGTACCTGCCAGTTGAATTGTGAATTCTCACCAGAATAAAACAAACACAAAACCACAAAGAATAGAATGAAGAGCCGAAACCTAAAACCTTCGGAAAGGATAATATAGGTGAGCAATACCATTAGACTCAGCAAATAAAAGGTCCATAAGATATGAAAAACATCTTCAGGAGCACTCCATTGCATTTCATATATGTCGGTTGGTTTATATTATGTAATTAGTATTTATTTGGTATCATCAACCCTAAGCAGATAAAAGAGAGCGGAGTATTTGATATTATGGATTTCATTTATATGTTAGCTATTATATATTTTAAAATTAGATAAGCAATAAATTTCATGGATTTCTGTATTCAAGTTTTTGTGATTTATAATGATTTAAATAAGAAATATATAGAGTGAAACATATAGAAGAATAAGTATATTACATTACATAATTTTATAATTATTTAGTATTTTCATTTGCTTTTATTATTAATCAAATTTATTAAAAAATTGTTGTATAATATTTTTAAATTATAAAAATAAAAATGTTAAATTTTATTTTAAATTAAGTAGTTATGGATCGTAAAAAGTTATAAAAGCTAAATTAATTATAACTTTATTCTTAAATTTATATTATTTTATTATCATTATTTAATACAAAAAGATTAATATACAAACTAAACATATATACATTTTAAATATAGTGATTTTTTACGGTGAAAAATTATCTTCACTTTATTATGGAGATAACATAATTTAAGATTTTTAATTTCATAAAATAAAATTATAGTGATGTATTTTGTTTTTAAATATATATTATTTTATTGTATGGAAGATGTTTTATCATGTAGTATGTGCGAAATTTTGTAATAAATAGCTATATAAAATGTTACAATGAAAGACATCAATTTGACATTAATCCCAGCTTGTGGTACATCTTATGGTCTTGATTTAAACTTGAATTCAAAATGATCAGTGTACGTATAAATTATCAATATACTTATTGTTGAAATTCAAAGTTATCAGTGTACCTATAGATACTTATTTGGTTGTAATATCGTTGAAGCACCCAGAACAAGTTATGTAGTATTGACTTTTCTTATGGTTGAGTGGTTTTAACTTTGTATAATTCATTTTGAATTTTATTTATATATATATATATATATATATATCTATTCAAATTTAATAATATTATTTATGAAGGTTTTAATAACTTTAAATATTATTTTTTAATCGAATAATTTTATTGAAAATCAAATAACTTTATATTGAATCTCATAGTGATTTAAGTGGAAACTTCGTTGAAGATTTCGAGAGCTTAGGATTAAGCTAAGAGTAGAGGATGACACTGGATTGCAAAAAGAAGCTTAAAACTATGGTGGTATTTATAAAACATGTTACAGAGAGGATTAAAATAAAACACGTCAAAGAGAGAAAAAAATGAAAGTAGAAATGGCAACATCTATAAAATATAAAATATTGTAGAGATGGATTGGAATCACAAATATAAACTCTTGTATTTACTAATAATTTATTAAAAGAAATTGTATTACATAAAAATAAACAACTAAACATATCTCATATTCTTTACCTTCCTTTGATCACATAGAGTAACATCAGGTTCCAAAACCTATCTGTCATGGGGAACACACACTGAATCTAAAATTCTACCTTAACCTAATTCCCAATTATCAACAAGGAAACTAAGGCATACGCTTTAGGGTTAGGGTTTTGTTAAGTGCAACAAACCTTTGACCTGGGTTTAGATTTTCTTTGATTAATTGTTCATTGAAATGAGAGTCTTATGTTAAAGTCAACACAACCACATTAATAAATATGGTTGATATATGCCATAGCAATATAGGTAAATCTTTCACCAATAGATATAAACTGAAATCCATTTATTATTTTTTAATAAAAGCCCTAACCATGATAACTAATACCTAAACCCTAACCCTAATACATAATAGATAATAGCTATTAGCTAATTAATGAAAATAATATAGTTAATAAATTGTATGTTTTATGATCAATTATGTGAAACTATCTACATGATGATGCAAAGGTTTTTAAGGATCTCTAAAGGGTTCCAATCCAATTTAACCCTATAGAGATCACAAGAGGCTATAAATGTGTAATTAATTCGAAGGAAACAAAAGAATGATATGAAGATTTGAAAGATTAGGGTTTAGCTATTAGGATTAGGGTTTTCGTTGCATAATATTTTTAGGGTTTCAGTTTATATATGTTGGTGAAAGATTTATTTATTTGCTTACATCATATATGAATAGTATTTGTTAATGTGGTTGTGCTATAAAACCCTAGAAGAGTCTCATTACAGAGATTCAAGTCATGCTAGGGTTGAATATTAATCCTAGGGTTTAATGTTATTCCTTTGGGTTTATAATCCCTTAGGTTTTTATATTAATCTAATGTATTTATTAATCCTTCATGTTTATAATATTGATCCTACGGTTTCTAATATTAACAATAGGGTTTATATTCCTAGGGTTTAACATTAAGCCTAGGATTTATAATATTAATCTTAGGGCTTAATATTAATCCCTTAAGTTTACAATACCTTAGGTTTATAATAATAATCCCTTGGGTTTAAGAATATTAGGGTTTATATTCCTAAGGTTTAATATTAATGCTAGGGTTCAATGTTATTTTCGTGGGTTCATAATCCCTTGAGTTTTTAATATTAATCCCTTGCGTTTATAATATTAATCCCGAAGTCTATAATATTAATGTTAGGGTTTAATGTTTACTTTATGATTTACAATAATTATCTTAGGGTTTATATCCCTTGGGTTTATAATATTAATTTATTAGTTTGTGACAAATATTTTTTCAATATGAAAATCAATCATGGTCAACTATGGTCCAACGTCACATTGTGACAAATATGGTCTCAATATGAAAATCAACCATGATCCAATGTCGTATTACGAGAAAGATTTTCTCAATATGAAAATAAATCATCATCAATCATGGTCAATCATCATTAACCATGGTTAAGCGTCTCATTGTGAGAAAGATTGCCTTGATATGAAAATAAATCAAGGTCAACCATGGCCAACCATGGTCCAACGTTGCATTGTGACAAAGATTGTCTCAATATGTAAATCAACCATGTTTATTTAAGGGTTTATAATATTTATGTTAGTGTTTATATACCTTGGGTCTATATTATTCCCTTGGGTTTATAATATCAATCATGGTCAATTATGGTCAACCAAGATCCAATGTCACATTGTGGCAAAGATTATCTCAATATCAAAATCAACCATGGTGAACCATGGTGCAATGTTTCATTGTGACAAAGATTTTCTCGCTATAAAAATGAAGCATGGCCAACTAAAAAGCATGTCACATTGTGAAAAAGATTGTCTCAATATGAAAATCAACCATGGTCAACCATGTTTACTTTTGAGTTTGTAATATTTATCTTAGGGTTTATATACCTTGGGTTTCTAATTATAATCCCTTGGGTTTAATATTATTCACTTAGGTTTGTATACCTTAGTTCATAATATTTATCTTAGTTTTTATCATAAGGTTTTCTCGATATGAAAATCAATAGTGGTCAACCATGGTCAATCATGGGCAAACATGGTCCAATGTCGCATTATGACAAAGACTATCTAAATATGAATATCAACCGTGGTCAAGCATGGTCCAACATCACATTGTGACAAATATTGTCTCAATATGAAAATAAACCATGGTATATCATGGGCTAATGTCACATTGTGATAAAGATTGTCTCAACCTGAAAATCAACCATGGTTAACCATGTTTATTTTAGGGTTTATATACCTTGGGTTTTAATATCTATCCCTTGGATTTAATATTATTATGGTCAACCATGGTCAATCATGGTTAGCCATGGTCAACCATTGTAAATCATGGTCAACCATGGTCAATAATGGTAACCATTGGCCAAACATGGTCGACCATTGTCAATTATGCTCAACCATGGTCCAACTTCACATTGTGACAAAGATTGTCTCAATATGAAAATCAACAATGGTCAACCATGGTCCAACATCACATTGTGAGAAAGGTTGTCTCAATATGAAAATTAATCATGGTTAATAAACATGGTCGCATTGTGAAAAAGATTTTGTCATGGGTCAACATCTCATTATGACAACCGCCGTCATCCATGGTCAACCACAGCCCAACATAGAATATTGACAACGATTTTCTCGATATGAAAATCAACCATGGTCAACCATGGTCCAACATCTCATTGTGAAAAAGTTTGTCTTGATATGAAAATCATTCACGGTCAACCATGGTCATCCATAGGCCAATGTTGCATTGTCACAAAGATTGTCTCAATATGAAAATCAATCATGGTAAACCATGATCAACCATGTTTATTTAATGGTTTAAAATATTTACCAAAAGGTTTATACAACTTGGGTTTATATTATTCCCTTGGGTTTAATATTATTCCATTAGGTTTAATGTTATTTCCTCGGGTTTAGAGCTCTCTTGGATTTATAATATCCATCATTGACAACCATTGTCATCCATCGCCCAACTTCGCATTGTGACAAAGATTGTCTTCATATGAAACTGAATCAACGTCAATCATGGTCATCCATGGTCCAATGTCACATTGTGACAAATATTTTCTGAATATTTAAATCAACCATCCTAAACCATGTTCAACCATGTTTATTTAAGATTTATAATATTTATCTTAAGGTTTATATACCTTGTGTTTATATTATTCCCTTGGATTTAATATTTTTCTGTTGGGTTTATAATCTTTTAGGTTTATAATATCAATCATCGTCAACCATTATCAACAACGATTTGTAAAATCAATTAATAAATAAAAATATTAATTATTATAATATTAATTAAATTAATTATTTATTATAATTATTCATTAATAATATTAATTAATTTATTACGTAAATTAATATATCTAAATTAATAGAAATGTTAAAGCAAAGCCTTTTTCATCAATCGCCTAATGAAAATTCAATTTGAAAAGA
Organism: Pinus taeda; assembly: GCA_000404065.3. Taxonomy (NCBI): domain Eukaryota; kingdom Viridiplantae; phylum Streptophyta; class Pinopsida; order Pinales; family Pinaceae; genus Pinus; species Pinus taeda. The sequence goes on from APFE030966589.1 coordinate 265,518, forward strand.
ATAGAACATGCTTAGTCTTCCTCATGGAATTAAATTTTTATAATATTATTAATATTAATAATAGGGGCTTTGTGCTCTGCGTTCTAGGGTTTGTACATTTGCAGCAACGGCAAGGTTTGCAAAACTGCAGAATACCTGCAATCTCTAATGGATTCAGGCCCATTGACACACCGAACGGAGGGCACACGACCTCATGGAGCCCTTGCCGGGGGAGGGCGATGGACCTCCCCCACAAAACAACAATGAACAGTTTCTGAATGAGGAAGGAAAGGGAACTGCAAATCAGAATGAGAATAATGAAGGTCCGAAAAGCCAACAGACAAAACAGGACGAAAAGCCACCATAAGTACGCTCTGCTACATGCAAACCAGTGGCCTCTGTACGCCCAAGGGTAGAACTACCAGGCCATCGAATCGACGCAAAGATCCATTTCATGAAATATCATGCTCTAATAGGGAAATTCATCGGTCTATGGCCAACTGAAAAAGCATTAAGAGGCTAGATAAATGCGAAATGGCATCCAAAGGGACATATCACCCTATAGCTGGGACCGAAAGGGTTCTTCACTGCTATCTTCAACTGCTTGGAGGACAGAAATAGGGTTCTAGACAGTGGGCCCTACTTCTTCAATGCAGCCGGTCTGTTTCTCAGAGGATGGGTGGAGTGCTTCAACACAGACAAGGAGGACCTCAACTGTGCTCCGGTGTGGATCCGCTTATACTCACTGTCGGTGGAATATTGGGAGGAAGACTCCCTACAGGCGATAGGAAACACTCTGGGCGAGTTTTTCAAAATTGCAGAGGAAACGAAGACATGAAGATACACTTCTTTTGCCAGAATCTGTGTATATATGAATCTAATTCAGTCTCTTCCAGATGTGGTAAGCATATCTCACTATGACATTGAATGGATTCAGATGATTGACTATGAACATGTGCCTTTTCGATGTCGAAGATGTCATGCCCTTGGGCACTTATTCAGAGACTTCCCACTAACGCAGAATCCCTCTCCTGCCTCTGATCTGGAAGCCTCTGAAGCAGGTGGCTTCATCAAAGTCACAAATCGCCGGAAAGCCCACAAGAAACATGCTCCAAAACCAAAGGTAGCGTAGACCAGCCAACCTGGGCCGTCAACAAGCAATAGTTTTGGTGTCTTAGCTAACCAGCTGGAAATGCAAACGAATCCACCTGAGCCAGAGAAAATGAGCGACAACCACTCAAAGAAGGGAAATCCCACAATGCCACAAGCAGATACTCAAGGTAAGGAAGCTTCTACCTCAGACAAGCAAAAAGAAACATTATGGAATACTCAAGTCATGCAATTGGAGATTCCAAGCTCAAATGCCAGCCTAGAAGAGGAACCGATGGAAGAATCAGATTACTCCCAATTTATGGAGGAAGAAACAGAAACAATAGACATTGGGGATCTGGACCTACCCATTCTAGAAAAAGCTTGCACAACAAACAACTTTGACAACATTCCGGCAGGACAACTTAAGAACCTGGAAGAAGTGTTATCTCGGGCGCAGAGGCAAAAATCTTTAGGTATACAGAAAGGTGGTCCATGGGATGGTCAACTCGTAGACAAAGACATCAAAAAGCGAGGAAGGAAAATTGTTCTACAAAGAAAAATCAAGGTAGGTCAAATTCTAGTGGAGTCCGGCAGGTATGCCAAGTTAACCAAGTACTACCGTCCTGAAAACACTCTTTCCCAATGAAGTTAATCTCTTGGAATATAAGAGGGCTTACTGGCCCAAGGAAGACCCGAATTCTTAAAAACATGATAAAGCAAGAAAACCATCAAGTTCTATTCTTGCAAGAGACCAAATTTGATTCCAATGCATTTGATAGATTAACCGCTAAATTCTGGCCTGGGAGTCATAACATAGTAATAGATGTGGATGGTGCCTCGGGAGGCCTAGCTATTATATGGGACTCGAGAGCTATCACGCTCAACAATTTCCATGCACACAGGAATTTCCTCCAAGCAATTTTTCATATCATAGGCACAAATCAACATGGGCTCCTAACTAATGCTTATTTCCCACAGGATACATCTCGAAAAGCGGATATCCTAAACTCCATTTCTGCTCTCAACCATAACAGATTGCACCCTTTATGGATCATAAGAGGCGACTTCAATATGATAACAAGACTGGAAGAAAAGAGAGGGGGCAGATGCAGAAGTTCTCAAGAAGGGTCGCTCTTGAAGGACTTCATTCAGAATAACTGCCTTATTGACCTCCCTTTCAGTAATGAAGTATTTACCTGGAACAACAGACGAGCAGGGAACCAGCAAATCGCTTCTCGGTTGGATAGGTTTTTACTCTCAGATAATGGCATTCATTTTGAGGGTGATTTTGCAGCCTCCATTCTGCCTTTCTCGGGTTCTGATCATTGGCCCATTTCCCTCCAATGGTCTCGTCCGGGAAACCATATACGCAGTCCTTTTCACTTTGAAGCCTTTTAGTTGACACATCCGAACTTCCACAAATTAATCAATACAGAATGGAACAACTTCTATCCTCCTCCAGGATCAAAAATGTTCCAATTCCAACAAAAGCTCAAGCACCTAAAAGGCAAGATCAAGTATTGGAATCACACTTCAATCAGCAATATCTTTCAGGGGAAAACAACCCTTGAGTTGGAAATGAAGCAGCTACAGCAGAAGATCATCACAAATGGCCGATCAGAGGACCTGGTAGAACAGGAAAAAACCCTTGAAATGCAACTAGCAGAAAAGGAAAAGCAGGAAGAAAAGTTGTGGCGGCAAAAATCAAGGATCAGATGGCTCAAATATGGAGAGAAAAATACTAAATTATTTCATAGCACTACAATCCAGTGCAGGATGCATAACAATATTACTCATATTCAAAACGAGCAGGGAATCAAAATGGAAAAGCATGAAGAAATAGAGACTGAGCTTTTAAATTATTTCAAGCAGGTGCACAGAGAGCCAAACAATGACAGATCTCAGGCCATAGAGAAAATTACTCGCAATATTCCCAAACTTATCACAGAAGAGCATAACCAAATGCTTCTCAAGCCTGTTGATCTCCAAGAAGTGGAACTTGCTGTACGACAACTAAAAGCAGGCAAAGCCCCAGGCCCGGATGGTTTCACCTCTAATTTTTTCCACAACTTCTGGGACCTGATCAAGATGGAGGTCTGGCAGGTGGTTGAAGAGTCTCGCTCTCTAAGATGGATGTTTCCAGGGGTAAATGCTACTTTCATAGCCCTGGTTCCCAAGGTGGATCAGCCAAGCACACCCGACAAGTGTAGACCGATAGCACTCTACAACATAATCTATAAGATTGTGTCTAAAATCATAGCTTCCAGGCTCAAACTCCTGCTTTCTCTCATCATCTCACCTAAGCAATCCGGATATGTTGAGGGGAGGAAGATCACGGATGGGATCATCCTTACCCATGAAATAATTCATTCTCTGAAGATCTCCAAGAAGCCAGGTATGCTACTCAAACTAGATCTTTCAAAGGATTTTGATAGCCTTATCTGGAAGTATATTGAAAAGGTTCTAATAGCTTTTGGTTTTGATGCTTCCTGGGTTTGATGGATTATGAGCCTCATCTCATCCTCCTTTTTCTCTATTTTAGTCAATGGCATTCCCTCTACTACCTTTCATCCTTCTCGTGGCATCAGGCAGGGAGACCCCCTCTCCCCTTTCCTGTTTGTTATTATGGCAGAGGGTTTAGGTCGAAGTATCAAACATGCCCAACAATCTCTCTGTCTCAAAGGCCTCTCCTTCCACAACTCCCCTGCTTTCACTCATCAACAATTTGTTGATGATAATATGCTTTTTGGGCATCCCTTGGTCCAAGAGGCTCGTCAGCTCAAAACTCTTTTGACGGACTTCTCGGAAGCCTTTGGTGCCTCTATAAATCACTCCAAATCTCAAATCTTCTTCTTTCATACCCCCTCAGTCATTCAATCAGCCATTTTACGCATCCTATGCTTCTCTTCTGCTACACTTCCCTCCTCTTATCTAGGCGCTCCGCTCATAGCCTCTGGCCTAAAGCACTCTTCCTGGAGAATCCTTCTAGATAATCTGGAAGCGCGACTCTCCTCCTGGACTCACAGAGTACTTAACATGGCTTGCCGTCTTGTCCTCATTAAAGCTGTCCTTCAAGCTATGCCTTTATACCTCTTCTCCATCCTTGCGACTCCCAAATGGGTTCTTAAATAAATCAAAACTATCCAAAGATCGTTTCTTTGGGAAAGTAGCGGCCTCAAGCAAAAGTGGGCTCTTGTTAAATGGGAAACATCTTGTCTTCGAAAGAAAGGAGGTGGTATCGGATTGAGGGACCCGTCTCACAGCAATGCATTTATGGGGGCTCGAATCCGGTGGAAATGTCTTTCGGACCCTCTTACCCCTTGGGCCTCATTATGGAGAGCTAAATATGTGGGAAACTGCCCAAGGGAGGAACTAATCAGAATATCAGAGACCAGCACAGGCTCAATCATGTGGAACTCGGCCAAACAACACAAGAACCTCATACAGCAGCATAGCTTTTGGGAAGTGAAGAATGGTGGTAATGCTAGGTTTTGGGAAGACTCCTGGCAATAGATGCCCAAACTCAGGGACCTGTTGCCTCCAAATACACCTCTGGAACAGAATATGAAACCTCAAAATACAGTGAGAATTTTTTGGTGCAATTCCTCACGCCAAGATTACAGAGAGTGGCTTAAAGCGACTCAGATCTTAAGACAGGGGCCGATGCAAGACCAACAAACTTTGGATGCAAAATTAATGAAAACGAAAATTCAGTATTCTGAGGAAAAGGACATTCTTAGATGGGGATATGAAGAAAAGGGAACCTACTCCACAAGAGAGGCCTACAATATACTTATCAAGGAACACATGGTGCTGGACTCGCTCTGGAGCAAAATATGGGATCCCTCCATCTGGCCGAAAGTGTCTACCTTTCTTTGGCTCCTTTGTTACCAAAAGATTCTCACATGGGACAATCTGAGGAAAAGAAACTTCTATGGACCCTCCATTTGTCCCAACTGTAAAAACGAAGAGGAATCCATTGAACACCTCATGTATGACTATCCATTGGCTCACAAGCTATGACAAAAAATCAGTTTCCGTTGTCAAAAAGGAGGAGCCAATGGAGATATAACTGCTACTGTGTGCAACTAGGACCCCCACCCCTATCAAAGTAAGATCCTGATTTTTCTGTGGAAGCTCATCCCGGGATTTGTTATGTGGGCCATATGGAAGGAGAGAAATGGTAGAATATTCAAGAATCACACCAAATCGTTGGATGACATATGGAAAATCATCAATCAAAATATTGAAGAAAGCATATCTCTCAAGACCTGGTACCAAGAGGATTTCCCAACTATCCCACAAGAACAATCAATATGGAATAATTGGAAATTCAATAGAAAGCAAGAACAAATGATCAAAGGAACAAAGCCTCCGAGAGGTCACTCACCGGAGAAATGGCTCCCTCCCGCCATGAACATGTATAAGCTAAATTTTGATGGTGCCTCAAAGGGTAACCCAGGGAATTTTGGCTTTGGAGGGATCTTCAAAGATCACAAGGAAGCTCATATCTTAACTTTCTTAGGCTCTTGAGGGTGGGACACCAATAACTCTGTGGAGTTAGAAGGTCTCTGGCAAGGGCTACTTCTGGCGCAAGATAAGAACCTCTTTCCTCTTATAATAGAAGGAGACTCTCAAATCATCATCAAAATGGTCTCGAGAATTCTATAGGGATCCCCCTCCTCCAAGATCAGTAACAGTTGGAGAATGGCACAAAGGCTACAGCATATAGCTGGTTTTCCTCCCACAGAGCGGTCTCCTTGAAACACATTCGTAGGGAAGGGAACAAAACTGCGGACCTATTAGCTAATATGGGAGTTGAGTGTGGGATGCATCTACATGTTGGATCACTCACTAATTTAATTTCTGAATCTCAACTCCTCGATTTTAACAATCTCGTGCAGAAGGAAATGGCTGAGATAGAAGAAATTCCCCCGGATGCGGGTGGCACCATCACTCTTAATGCAAATCATGCAACAAATTAAAGCCTGGTACTGCCAGCTGCAAAGCAGCGTGGCTTCACATGACTTCACCTTGTGCGAGTGGGAGGAAGGTTTTAAGGCTAGATCGAGTAGCATATTTGCATTAATGGCTCACGCTGTTCGATGCAACATTCCCACTGTTATAATCATGTTGATCCTCAGTGTTTTCATCATGCCTTATGCTCAGTCTCTCGGCAAGGAAACCTGGTTAGCAGAGGTAGATAGTGACGAGTTGATTCTGGTTCACTGCCGCGAGCCCCGGGCCAACTTTTCCAAGGTCTCTGGTGTATATAATCTCTCTACGCCCTACCACCTCTCTGTCATTATGGTTCATTTGGGCAAAAGAAATCGTTCTGGGAAGTGTTGTGACAGTGGCTTGCATTCCTCGGCCGATCATTCTTTGGAACCTGCACTGGGGCCCAACAATCCTCCCCCCATCCACGAGGTTGTGCCACCTTTGAACTCGGGGCGCAAGCCAACTCGTAACAGTGCCTTTCAAACCATGCACTTTAAATTTCAAAGTAATTTGAACAGGCCTCTTATTACTGCTCACATCACCATTATTCTTTCGGAAGAGGATAATCAGGTCTCCCCTTTGGCTTGCATTGCTCCTGATCCTTCCCAAAGCACTGAGCACTCCATGGACAAAGATAGCCCAAGGAATTGGAAAAGTGAGAAGTCTGGTCAGGAGGATTTTCTTAAAAATACTCCTCCCCTTGAAGATACAGGACCTGCGGCTGATGAAGGAACTCAAGGTAAAGCAAGCCATTCCATGGCTATCCCTGTCAGCGATTTGGACGACAATGAGAGTCTGAGGACCGGCGATGTAGGTTTGGCTGAGGAGAAGAATCATGGCAAAGCTAAGGAAGGGTAACACCACCTGGGACTGCCTCTTTCTTTTCGTTTCGGCTACTGTTCAGATAATCACCTACAGGCATTCTAGCTCCTAGTTAGGTTTCAGCACTCTTGACCTGTTGTTTTTGGCTTCCAGCTGGGGAATTGGTGATACACTTAATGCTGGTTTGCACTGATTTTGTGTTTCTGTGGCTCAGTTCTCCTTCTCAGCTAAACATGTCACTCTCAATGTCTTTTATCTGGTTTCTTGCTCTTTGTAACTGGTCTCCCCAGCTTCTGTTTGTAAAGGGGCAGTTCTGTTGTTTTGAGCGCTCTCAAACTATGTTTTCTGAGGCCTCGACTCTAAGTAAAAATATTTTTCCTTATAGTTAATAGAATTTAGTATTTGCAGAGAAAAAAA
>APFE030966592.1:30524-94370 GCA_000404065.3 Pinus taeda
CCTTGGAGCCTGCATGCCTCAATGGCAGGTTCTTCGTGTTCGATGCGAGGTTTTCATCATTGACCTCCGATCGGATGATTCTACAGGTGTTCGACACCAGTTCACTGATTCGCACACCTTGGATTGTACCTATAGTGCCTTGAGGACCATTGTCATTACTGGTGGTACCTGTCGCGTCTATTAACAGTTTTCATCATTGACTGGTAATCAGACGATGTTCTCGCATGTTCGAATTCGACTCCTATATTCGCATGCTTGAACTTGTACTTTGTTTGGGTCGAGTTGGAGCGCAAGACCCTGGATTTTGTCTGTTGAGATCCAGGCTGCATTTTGTGGATTATTGTAATCACTACATGACTCATTTATTGGATGGCTGCGACCATGCCTGAGTCTATTTCATTGATCCTCATCGGATGGCTGCGTCCATACCTGGGATCCAGATTTTTATGTACTCTGCTATGGATGGCTGCACCCATACCATGTACATCATGTATTTGAGATATCAGTTGTACTTCGTGCAGGTTCTCCGGCAGCCGTGTTTTCAGTCGACCATGTTCTTGTAAAGCACTTCACCCCTCTCTCTCTCGGGCTTCATGCTTTAGAGGGCATCTGTTACATAGTATTTTGTCACCGTCCCTGTTACCCCTTCTCGCGCACATTGGAGAACCTATTCCGGGACCCGTGAGAAGTGACATAACTTGAAAACACCTACATTGTATCCCTTAGAGTATGTGCTTCATATGCCCTGAAGACACCTTCCGCAAAATACCCAAAAATATATCCCTTTCTCCATTGGCGCTGTTCCACAATGTATCACTCACGCCAATGGGGGAAATCCTCCAAAGAGGGCGCGCCAGCTGGCGCTCTATCTCAGAGTCGCACTAGCGCCATCCCAGTTGGGTAAAGTTTTTAACAAACAAACTTCTGAAGGTTCCTTCTAACCTATCCATGAACTGATTCCAGTTTGAATTAGTTCAGTTGGGCTTCGAATCTCCCAAGGAGGGAAGTAGTTCTCCACCTCTCGTGGAAGCTTCCTAATGATAAGGACAATCCCATGAATCAAGTGGATGGTCTTATCTACTCCTCCTACCTCTATATAAGCTTGTTCCTTTATCTTTAACAAGCTAGTTAGTAATTCTACTTTTCAAGCTCCAAATTCTAAGTCCCAAAGTCTGAGAATTGCTAAGCTCATGTTATAAGAGGTCTTGTTCATCCCTATGAGGCTAAATCCTTAAGGAGGAGATCCATGTCCAAGTAACCAAGGAGAGAGAGGCTTTTTCCCCATCCCCTACAAGCTTTGCAAGGCATGTGTTGCTGATCACCCAGCCAAAGGAGGATTTGACGTCAGAACTTGGTTGTATTCTCTTTTTTTTATCAATAATAATAGACGACTATCATTATGGTTCCACTCATGTGTCTTTATTATGATGTTTGAGTTGTATCCTTTCTGACTGATACATAGTTGCATTTCTTGGATTTTATGCTTGTATTCGTCTTGTTCTTTGCATGTGCAGGTGTCTATTCACGAGGATCGTGAGGATTGTGACCAGCTGAAGCGAAAGAACGGAAGCAACGACTCTTCTACGAATATAAGCGTTGGATTTGAGGTAGGCTCTCATCATTGGCCTTTACTTTGCAATTAGGAACCTACGTGTTAGCGTTGTTTGATTGTTTCTAGACCCCATTTAGGCTAGTGGGATCGTCTCTGTCCACATAGGGGATTTACCTGTACAACAATACCTACATTAGATGGAGAATTGAAGAAGCTAGAAGATGTAGAGGCATGGTTTCTTGGAATGAAAAAGTTCTTCGAGTTGCATGATTACAGAGAGAACATAAAGGCCATGATAACTATTTTTAGTCTCAAAGGGAAAACAAACATCTGGTGGGAATATGTGAAGCGGGCTAGAGACATCATGATAGAGGAGTTGAGTTGACATGAATTCAAGATACTTTTTAGGAAGAAATACTTGTGAGAGAGGTACTATGAAAATAAAGCCAAGGAATTCTATGAGTTGAAGATGGGATCAATGACAAATGAGGAGTACATTACTAAGTTCTTGGAGTTATTGAGGTAAGTACCATATATTAAGGATGAGAAGGCCAAAGTTTAGTTATTTTTCAATGGATTACAATTAGCATTTAAGGATCAAATTGAGTATGATGAGCCTCGATTGCCAGAAGAAGTCATTGGGAAATTGAAGCACTATTATGAGTAATCGAAGTGTAAGACAAAGTCTAAACAAGGTTGGAAAGGGAAACACAAGACTAAAGGCAAATGGCCACCAAAGAAAACAATACCTCAAGATGCAAGTGAGAAAGCGAATGTTGTTCCTTACAATAAGTTTGATGTAGTTGGAAAGGGACACGAGCCACTACTTGGAGAGCAGGAGAATAAAAGTGAGGGTAAAGGACAATTGCAATGTTGGATATGTGGCAAGGAGCATATCAAGAAGGATTTTACATCGTATTAGGGTGGTAGACATAATATATACAATTCACAAGAGGTGCAAACAGTTGGGGATGTTGGGTAGAGCATTCATTAGATATATGCAACATTGGATAACAATAAAGCGGATCACCAGACATTTATTATCGATATGGGCAATAATATTTGTGATCAATTTGTTTTTATTTTGATTGAACTTGGATTTAATTATAAATATGTTAACCTTTTGTATTGTTCAACAACCCCCATTTTAATATATTATAAATTTCCTATGAAATTTATTATATTAAAAAAGGGGACCCTTTAAGTTTTAGAAAATCAACATAAAAAAAATTGTTAATAAGGAACTATAACCAAAGTTTAATACTTAGGATTTTTAATTAAAACCTAAGTATTAAACCTTGATTATCCAAAAAACCAAATTTTAATAGCCCCGAGACCAAAACTATACTTAGGCTTAAAAAACCTTAAGTATTAAAAAATATGGGTTATTTTATTAAAAAAAAATAATAATCAGAGTTTTTAATTCCCAAAGGTTTTATATTTATAAACTCTAATTCATTCAAATCCTACATCACAAAGTTTCTAAAGGCTACGACTCCGCCGCATTGCAAATAAACCAAGTTCTAAGGCAATACCCCTCCGCTAATTCCATTTGTGATTGCAATATGATATTAGACCCGACAGGAAATCAACTTCACTTCATTAAAATACCGCATCCACACAATCACAAGAACCATTGCCCAAGTCTTGCTACCTATTTATTTTGCAATATGTGATTAAGTTCGAACCCGATGAGATTATAAAATCCATTCCATAAATTCCCTATGTCCATAGCTATTGCAATTACCAAAGAGTCTTGCCTCCTGCCTATTGTAATTGCAATTAGACTGGAACCGACAGGATTATTAACTGTGTTTCTAAAAGACCCCATGTCTATGAATATTGCAAAGAGTTCCAAAAAGCTCAAGTCCTGCCTCATGATGATTGCGATTGCGATACCCGAAACCGACAATATTATTCACTCCAACTCATAAATCCCCCGCGTCCGCACAATCACAAGAATAACAGTCTCAATACTTTCACACCACTGATTGTGATTTGTGATAAGCCCCTGGCCCGATAAAAATTACATGTCAATTCATAAAAAATATCACGTTTGAGACTATCGTAGTTCTATTAGCCATGCCGCTTGCTCCAAAGAATCTTGCCAAATGCGATTGTGATATGTGATCAGGCCCAAGCCATCTGCCACATCATCCTTGTCGTCATCCATGACATCATTCTCCATGTCATATGCCACGTCATAGTGATGTCACCATGATGTCATCCCGTAGATCACAAATCGCAAATCTTTCAAGACTATTGGTGTTATACCACTTTGTTATTGTGAAATGCGATCAACCTCAGACCCAAAGAGGATTATAAATTCCATTTCATGAATCCCCACGTCCGAGGCTATTGCAAAATCCACAGAACTTAAGCCATTCCTCCTCTACCCATTCCGATTGCGATTTGGTCTTATTTAAATTTTCGTCTATTTCAATAGGGATCCTCCTTGCTTGAAATATGACGATAATTCAAATCTCGGCCTAAAAAGCGATTGCGATTATTCTGAGTTCTATCCCTGGTCTAAAAGGGATTGCGATTTGTGATAAAATTGTAATGTCCACTTGTCTTGTCACATACCTCACTTCACATTCCTCTCCATGATGGTTGTGTTCGGATTTATTATGCTCCACATTTTTATCCTGATTTCCTGCAAAACGTGATTTGTTTCAAATAAAACTTGCTTATCAGTCACATTTATTTTCAACTTACCGATTCATGTTTTCCATGTTCATGTTCATGACATAGGAGGACAACTATGTTGATAAGTGACAATTCAGTTCAAACAAACAGACAAACATCTAGAGAATCCGATGGAACAAACAAAGCTGACGAAGACAACAAATCACATTCAGAACATTACTACCAAAAACTATTTTTCTTTAAGCGTATTGAAGGGATCTGTTTAAATGCCCTCAAAACTCTGCACAATACATTCAGTTGTTTTTTGCTATTTAATCTTACTTGTTGTATGAAATAAATTTCTTGAATTTTATGAAAAAAGACTTACGAAATCTCGCACTATTGTACTTTCATCCTTTTCTCAATAGAACGACTAGAACATTGTTTGGGAATTTTCATAAAGAATTTTGAGAAGTTGCACTACTATACTCCTCAAATCATCTGTGAGAAAGACTAAACTGTTGTTATTTTTTTATGACCTGAGCAATGTGCGTTTGTTATTTCTATCTTTGTGCCTCTATTTTGTTCATAAATAAATAGTGAATTTATCTTTTCAGATTTCTTATTACATGGTATTTCTACTCTTCTCTACAATTCATGAATTCTTGAAGGCACTATTGTATAAAGGATTTAGAGTTTTAGGTTAGAGGAGAAAACTCAGATCTGAAGGATTATTGAGGATTTTTATTTTGCACTTTGAATTATGTTTTGATGGGCAGAGTTCGTACTATTACAACTCTACTTTTAAATGCAGAAGTTCAAGCATTGTAAAAGACTGTTGGAGACCAGACCCATATAAATGCATTTAATAAATTGGTATTTTTAATACTATTGTTTTAAATACTAGTTTCATTTTATAATGGCAGGAATGTGTCATTTTTTTCATATTTATGCACTATTGTCGGTAAGAGTAATTTGTCTCAATCATGTGTTATTATTTATCTATGATCTTATGTGTTGAATAATTTATGAGTAACTATTTATTCAGAAATCTATCTTTTAAAATATATTTAGCAAATAATGATATGCTGTGAACTATTTCCTCACATTCTTGTTTAATTATTCGAATTATCAATTTAACAATTAATATCATTTTGTGAACTACTTCCTAAATGTTATCGGTTGATTATTTCAATTAACAGGTTCCTGAATAGAATATTTTTTGGTATTCATAATGTTAGTTAATTGAACTATTTTGTTAGCTTGATATTCATTATAAGCCAAACATATTTAAATCCCAAATCATTTAAATATGTTTCTCTCAATTGGGTTAGTTCTATATCTTCCTAATTGAGATAGGATTAGGATTTAGTTCATTTTTCTTGCATTTTAGAATTAGTTTGCATTTAGATTAATTCTACATTTCTAGAAGTCCTCTTTTTAGGAAAAACTTTAGATCAGTTTGGTTGTTCCACAAAAACAACTTAAGGATCATTCTTCTTGCTTGATCAGTTCGAAGAATTGATCTGATGGCCCTAGCTATTAGCAATTGGAGATATATTTAAAGATGATAGCATTTTGGAGAAGGTAACTAGACGTAATTGAACCAGTTGGAGCCACTATCCCAAACAGAAAAGGAGCTGTTTTAAGGTCTAGACTGGGTGATTGTCCCCAATGTTGTGGCAGCGATTTTTGAGGCCTCAACAATTTTGGTGCTAGAAGGAGGGCCTGGAGACTATGAATGGGAAGTAAGTCCAATCTATAAACAAAAGGCCATTCTAGGAGCCATTCCCCTCCAAATATCCTACAACTTCCAGATCCCCTCCAGAATCTCCTACTTTCAGAGAAGGAGTTGTACAATCACCTCCCAAGTCTCCTAGAATACTTCCTGAGGTAATCCCTCTGGATTATACTCTAGAATCACAAGAAATTATAGCTTTGATAAAGAAATGGGAAGACATCTCCATTTCAACAGAAAATTCTGAACCATCTGAAGTTTCTGAAGGATGTATAGCTTCTATTTTTCAAGGGAATGATGTTTTAACTCGGTCCCGAAGTGAAAAAGTTGGAATCTTGCCATTTGAATTTCCACTTCAATCCCGCTGAACGAAAACTACTACATCAAATTCCCAAACATCTACTAGTGAGATTACCTCATTCTCTCATTCATCAACATCTCCATTTCTTCCTTTTTCATTTCCTTTCTCTCTACCGATCACTTCATCTATTTCCATTTATTCTACACAAACAACTAGTGCTGCCTCAAGCAGTACTATTACAACTACCAGTTCTTCTTTCATCACATCCACCTCCCCAACTGTTACAATGGTAGATAGACCATGGTCCAATCCGAGAGTTGTTCAAATGCCAACACCACTTCATCCTATACCAAAACATCCTGAAATATGGCTTCCCAAATTCAATATTGATGATGGGTTACTTGCTGAAGAGAACCTTCATAATTATATGTTAGCCATCAATCTTAATTAGGTAGATGAAAAGGACATTGTTGTTAGATTATTCCCATACACTCTTACAGGATCAACAGGGTCTTGGTACTTTTAATTACCAGTCAATTCTATTACTAGTTGGCATATTTTTGAAGAACTATTTTTGAGTAAATTTGGTGATGATCACTCAACGATATCTCTTATCAATGAAATTTCCAATTTAAAAATGAATTCAGGGGAAAATATAAAAGATTTCAATTCCATATTTAACAAATTGTTAAATACAATCCCAACTACTTCTAGACTTGGTGTCAATGTACAAATTGAATGGTATATTTAATCTCTTCCTTCTAACATAACAATTTTTGTAGATAGATCTAATAAAAATACCTTGGTAGAAAACATGAAAAAGTTGTGTTTGTAGAGAAGGGGGTAAATGCACTAGAAAAGGAAAAAGATCAGGAAAATAGAAAATAAAAAAGAGTTACATTTAAGGATGAAGCTAAAAATAAAGCACCTAAATATCCCTTTGATATTGAAGGCTTACAACAAGTCCTTAAAACTTTATCTAATGAGATGGTAGAGATAAAAAAACAAGTAGTTGAATCTTCTTCCAAAAAACCTTTTAGAGCATTCAGAAGAAATCAACCACCTGATCCACAACCTCCAAATGCGATCTCTAATGTAGAAACTAATGATGAAGATGAGGTACAAGCAACATTTTCTACTCATGAGCCCCAAGATGAACAAATAACTGAGTTAAATGGAATGTTTGATTTTATTCTTCCTATTTCTGATAGTGAAAATGAATATGAAGAATTACCTGTTAGAACAAGAAGTAAAGGTCTAGTTGATCCTATACAACGAATTCAAAAACAAAAACCTTCAACTTCCACTGCTAAAGATAAAGCTGTTGTTAAAAAATCCACTTCTAGTTTCCACCAAGTAATTTTGTCTTCATCCAATTCTCCATCTTCACCCAGAACCTTAGTAGTTTTAGATACTATTGAGTACGATATAGTTGAGGATATGAAGAAAATAAAAGCAAAAATTTACCTTCATGAACTCACTAAACTCAAACAATAACAAAAATTTCTATTGAAAGAATTGAGTGTAGTACCTTCTTCTCCTCTTCCTGCTGCTGTGGTATCTAAAGCTTCTAACAGAATGGGTAAACCTCGTGGCCATTCATTATTCGATTCCTCTAATGCTATTAAGATAGGTGACAAGTCTAACTCACATACACCTCCTTTTCTTTTGACTTTTGAAATATTTAATAAAAATGTACATAACTGCTTAGTAGATTCAAGGGCTTCTTTGAATATCATACTGTATTTAGTTTGTTTGAAATTAAATATGTCACCCCAAAATATTGCAGTTCACATTGTGAAACTCGATAGGAAAAAATTCAAAGTCATAGGAGAAATGAATTTAGTTATTATTAGATTATTTTCGAACCTTGAAGCTTGTCAAATAATTGATATACTTGTTGCTGATATCCCTGATTTCTACGATTTAATTCTTAGTAGAGATTGGTCAGAAAAGATAAATGGTTATTTTTCCATTGATTGGTCTCACTTATGGCTCCCATTTAATGGAAATCCAAATCAAATAAGAATCAACCGAGAAAAACACATGAAACATTCAAGAACAGATTTCAAAGGTGAAAATGAGGCAGTAGCATTTAATAACAACATTCTTGGAAACTACTCTATTGAATCATTTTTTGAGAATTTTAAAGCACAAATGTCGCCATTTCTGAGTAATTCTGTAACTTCTCAAATTGAATTTTTTTCACAAACAGAATTTTCTAGATGTATAAATATGCTAGAAAAATCAATAATTAGTTCTTTATTCTGGAGATTGTATTTTGATGGGTCGAAATCAAGTGATGGTGCAGGAGCAGGTTGCATATTGATTAATCCTGAAGGTATGAAGACAATGTTGACTTGCAGATTGGAATTAGAATGCAAAAATAATATTGTAGAATATGAAGCATTGGTAGAAGGAATGTATAAAGAAATTAGCATTAACGTTAAATACCTTCAAGTTTATGGATATTCAGAAATTGTAGTTAAACCAGTAATAAACATGATGCATTGTATCTCTACACACTTGAAGCATTATCAATCTTTGGTTCAGTCTCTCACTTCACATTTTTTAGCATTTAACCTTTCTTATATTCCTAGGATTCAGAATGCCAATGTTGACCTTCTTGCTAAAGTTTCATCAAAATTGATCCCATCCGAAGATTACAGTCGCGATAGATTTTCTGTATAATTAATCTTTAGGCCATCCATTCCCAATAATATCACCAATTGGTGGGTATTTAATGATGATGAAGATATTTTAAGCTTCTTAACTTCTAAAAAATCATACGATGGCCAAATAATTGACTAAGACGAACATGACAATCAATTAAAACAAAAAATCAAGGATAATCCTATACCTAAATCTGTAGTTAAACTTGAGGATCTCTATGATTTAAAAGACAGATTTAAAAGAGTTACTAATTCGAAACTACAAAGTTCAACTTTGAGATTTGAATTAATAGATCTTGGGACAAATATTAAACCTCAGAACATCAATTTAGGACTTGGTCTCTAGTCTGAAGAAATATTATCCTTCATCCATTTGTTAAAGAAATATAAGGATGTCTTTGCTTGGAGTTATGAAGATCTCAAAATGTTTAACACTTCCATCATTCAACACACAATTCCGATGACATATAATGATAAACTTGTCCAACAAAAATGAAGGAAAATTCATCTGAACTTAGAAAATCAAATCAAAATGGAATGGAATAAAATTCTTAAGGCTAAAATCATTTTTCCTGTTAGGCATTCAAGATGGGTTTCCAACTTGGTACCTGTTAGGAAGAAAAACAGTGATATCCGCATTTGTATAGATTTTAGGAATCCTAATAAATCCAGTCAAAAGGATAATTTCCAGCAACCCACTATGAAACATATTTTCCGATCAGTTGCTGGTTCCGAACTTATGTCTTTCCTTGATGGTTTCTCAGGATACGATCAAATCATAGTCCACCCAGATGATAGGCTAAAGACTACTTTTAGAACCAAATGGGGAACTTAGGCTTACCAAAACATGCCATTCGGTTTAATAAATGCAGGACCACTTTCCAACGAGCCATGGATATAACTTTCAAAGGTCTATTAAATAAAACGATTGTTGTTTATCTGGATGACATTACTATTTATTCAAATAACATAAATAATTATTTGCAGGACTTAAAACAAAATTTTGAATGCTGTAGAAAATATGGTATTTCATTAAATCTGAAAAAGTAAATTTTTTTTTTCACTCTTAATGAAGGGAAACTTTTAGGATTCATTGTGTACAAAAATGGAATTTACATTGACCCTGATAGAATAAAAAAAAATTCAGAAATTTATCCACCATATAACAAAAAAAACATGCAATTATTTTTTGGACAAATCAATTTTGTCAAAAGGTTTGTCCATGATTTATCACAAATTATTTTCCCATTATAGAAAATGATTAAGAAGGTCGCAATTTTTAAATGGGGCTATCATGAAAGGAAAGAATTCGATTTAATCAAAAAGACAATTATCAATGCCCCTTATTTAAATACTCCGCTGTTTTGACACAAATTAATAATCGGAAAATGGCACCCATCTCTTTTTTCAGTTCAAAGTTTTAGGGTGCTAAATTGAATTCTTCAGAAGTATAAAAACATGCATTTGTTGTTTATAAATATGTAAATAATTTTAGACCTTTTCGTTTAAAAACACACATGAAAGTAATAGTTCCATTCCCAGTAGTGAGACAATTACTAATGCAGAAAGAAGTAGCAGAAAAGAGAGCCAATTGGGTAACAACTCTGCAGGAGTATGATATTGAAATTAAACCAGCCAAAATTGTCAGAGGGCAAGGTTTTTGCAAGTTGCTTACAGGAGAATCCAACAAACTAGCCGAAGGGGACATAGGTAACAATGACCACATTTATGAGGTAAGTGTAATTGATGTTGAGTCTGAATATGCTATTTTATTTTTTTATTTGAAAAATGGATATGTTGCTCCTGAACTCAAATATAAAATAAAAATAGCTTTATGATTAAAAGCAATTCATTATGAGATTGTTGATAACGTGTTATTTAGGAGAAACTATGATTCCACACTGTTAAGATGCCTTGAAAAATCAGAAGCACAAACAGTTTTGCAGGAACTTCACGATGGACAAGTAGGTGGACACTTTGGAGGAGATACTACTGCACACAAAATCTTACACACTGGATACTACTGGCCTACTCTCTTCAAAGATACTCACGTCTACGTAAGAAAATGCAAAACATGCCAAATTGCTTCTGGAAGACAACGGTAACCAACCTTGCCTCTGCAACCAGTCAACATCGAACAACCTTTCGAACAATGGGGACTGGATATCATGGGCGAGACCATTCCTCATTCTTGTAAACAACATAGATATATTCTCATTGTTACAGATTACTTCACTATGTGGGTGGAAGCAATTTGCTAAAAGTAGTCAATTCTAAATCTGTTATTGAATTTATTGATCAATTTATCATTACGAGATTTGGTTTTCCTTCTGCACCTATATTTGATAATGCATCCTATTTTTCAGGTACAAGTATGATTGAATTTGCAATTAGGAGAGGTTTTAAATTTAAATATTCTGCTAATTACTATCCCCATGGAAACGATTTGGTGGAATCCACTAATAAAAATATCCTTAGAATAATCAAAAGAATTGTAGATCAAAATCAAAGAAATTGGCACACATCTTTAATATTTGCTCTATGGGCTGATAGGATAACTTAGAAGGCCTCTATAAACACTTCTTCATTTAACCTAGTCTATGGGAAGGAAACCATCATTCCATCCCATTTAGCTCTTCCTTCATTAACCCTAGTTCAATTTATTGAAGAAACACCTTCTTCTTCCTTGCAATTAATAAATTCACAAATCCTAAAACTAGAAGAAGAAAGGGAAAATGGCAAACTCGCACACACCAAAGATCAAGAGATGGTGAAAGCTTCTTTTGATGCAAATTAAGTCACACAAAGATCCTTCCAAGTTGGAGATCTAGTTCTCAAGTGGGACAAAGCACACAAAGAAAAAGGGAAACATACCAAATTAAAAAAATTATGGCTTGGTCCATTTTAGATTGTTGAATAGATAAGTCCATCTACATTTATACTTCAAGGTTTATCAGGAAAGAGAGATTCTCTCTCTATAAATGGGTTCATCTTAAAGAAATTCTTTTCTTAGGAATTTTCATACAAAATAAAAAAGAAGAAGAATAATAATAAAAAATCTATAAAATCACTTCCATTGTACATCCTGCTGCAATTTATTTTCCTTTTATGGATTTTGTTAATAAAATGTTAAATAGTACTCTATTGACTTTTCAAACATCTCTTGAATTTATTTTTATTTTTTCATTTTGAAGGTAGGAATTTTTAAGAAGTGGTTACCAAATTTGAAAATTAGATAAAAATTATATAAATCTAAAAATATTTTCCATTAAGTTGTAAAATCTTTAAAAAACCTCAAAATTATATCCTTTTACTCTAGTTTCAGTAAAAAATGGTATCCTTAAAAAGTAAAGACCGCCTTACGACTAAAAAATTTCAACTTGGATTTGTCATCCAAAACCCTTAAGGAGTCAATAGTCCTCCCCATCCATTAAAAAGGGAATTTTTTAGAGTGTAATCGTAAAATATAATAAATCTAAAAAGATAGGAGGTCTCATCACGAGCCTACTTACCATGTTCATAAGGAACCAATTAAATTGAGATTACCACACTGAACACCAAATCAGGGTAATGACTTATGTTTTTTAATTGTAAGACAAGGGGTCTCATCACGAGCCAACTTGTTCAGTTTTAATTATTACCAGTGAATGGCATTGTCGTTATTTGGCCATCAAACCAAGACAATGGATTTTTAGCATCATAAAAGAAAAGAAAAGAAAAAATATAATTTACCTCTAAATTTTGCACTATTAAATGGATGGGACATTGAATTGTTGTTGGTTAAAAGGTAACCCTGTCGAGGCTATGAACGTCTGCTGGAAGCAGTGGCTCTACCTATGAAAAATGAGTACACTACAAACTAAGTCGTAAATGGCCCCCTACTTTATTTTATAAACTGATTTATGAATGATACAAGTAAATAGGAGTTTTTCATTCACAAAAGGCTTTAAAAAGAAATTGCAATTTAATGAGTTTTATAGTCAAAGTAATTTTACTTATCTAAATGTTTCGAAAAGTAGTTTCCACTTCTTAGATTATTTCTACTAAATTTTTGGAAAACTTCATTTATCAGAGATAACTGGTTCTTCTAGTGAATCAACAATTGTTGTACTATTCAACAACCTCCAATTTAATATATTATAAATTTCCTATGAATTTGTTTATATTAAAATAGGGACCCTTTAGTTTTAGAAAATAACATATATATATATATATATATATATAATATATATATATATTATATATTATATATATATATATATATATATATCTATTATTTATATATATATATATATTAATATATACTATTAATAAGAACTATAACCAAAGTTTAATACTTAGGATTTTTAATTAAACCCAAGTATTAAAACTTGATTATCCACAAAACCAAATTTTAATAGCTCTCGAGACAAAAATTATAATTAGGCTTAAAACACCTTAAGTATTAAAAAATATGGGTTATTTAATCAAAAAACAAAAAATAACTGAATTTTTTAATTCCCAAAGATTTTATCTTTATAAACTCCGACTCATTCAAATCCCACATCGCAAAGTTTCTAAAGGCTAAGACTTCCCCACATCGCAAATAAACAAAGTTCTAAGGCAAGACCCCTACACTAATTCTATTTGTGATTGCTATATGATATTGGACCTGACGAGAAAATCAACTTCACTTCATTAAAATCTTGTGTCCGCACAATCACAAGAACTATTCCCCAATTCCGCTACCTATCTCTTTTGTGATATGCGATTAAGCCCGGACCCGACGAGATTATAAAATCCATTCCATAAATCTCCTGCGTCTAGAACTATCACAATTACTAAAGAGTCTTTCCTTTTGCCTATTGCGATTTTTATTAGACCGGACCCATCACGATTATTAACTGCATTTCTAAAAAACCCTGTGTCTGTGACTATCACAAAGAGCTCCAAAAGGCTTAAGTCCTGCCTCATGCTAATTGTGATTGTGATACCCAGACTTGATGGGATTATGCATTCCAAATCATAAATCCCCCACATCTGCATAATCACAATAATCACAGTCTCAATCCTTCCACACTGTCGATTGCGATTTGCGATAAACCTCGGACCCGATAAGAATTACATGTCAATTAATAAAGAATATCGTGTCCGTGACTATCACAGTTCTATTAGCCATGCCACCTGTTCCAAAGACTCTTGCCAGATACGATTGCGATATGCGATCAGGCCCAAGCCATATGAACACTTAGAAACATCATTGAGATTGATAAGAGAGCATAAATTGTATGACAATCTTAGTAAATGCAATTTCTTTCATACATAGGTACATCATTTGGGACATGTTGTCTCCAAGGAAGGCATAATAGTGGATTTGGAAAATATAAGAGCTATCATGGAATGGGAAACTCCTAGAAATGTGGACGAGGTCAGATCATTCATGGGGTTTGTAGGTTACTAAATGAGGTTCATCAGGAACTTCTAATATATTTCCTATCCTATTACATCATTTGCAGAGGAAATGAAAGATATTTGATTGGAAAAATGAATATTGCAACTAGTATTGAGTAGTTGAAGCAGTTGCTTACAAATGCTCCAATTCTCAAGATTACGGATCTAGATAAAGAGGTCGTGGTGTGTACAGATGCTTTCAAGAGAGGACTTGGTGGAGTCTTGATGCAGGAGGGACAGGTGGTATGCTACGAGGGAAATTGAATGAGCACAAGCAGAACTATGTGATGCCTGATCTTGAGTTGGCAACGCTTATCCATGCATTGAATATGTGGAGGGATTATCTTATTGACAAGAGGTTTGTATTAATGAGTGATCATAATAAGTTGAGATATTTATTTGACCAATCGAATATGAATGTCAAGAAAGCTTGGTTGGCCACGATTAGTGAGTTTGACATCGAGATCATGTACATTAAGGGTAAAGAGAGTAGGGTTACAGATGATCTTACCAAAAGAGTGCAGGTAAATCATATAGCAACTATGAGTTCATATGGGAAAAATTTATAGGATCGGATCTTATAGGCATGACACCAAGATGGTAGATATAGGGAGCTTATGAACAGGTTACAACAATAGGGTACAAGTGATAAGGATGTGGACTATCATCTCACAATGGATGGTTTGGTCAGATGTAAGGACAAGATCTATGTGCTGGACAACAATGAACTCAAGAAGCTCATTTTGAGGGAATTTCATGTTAAGCCATATTCAGGTCATCTGGGATATCAGAAGACATTAACATCGATGAAGAAGTTCTACTACTAACCGAATCTAAAGAAGGAAGTGCTAGAGTTTGTGGCTAAATGTTTGGATTGTCAACAGGTAAAAGTAGAGTGTAGGAATCCAGGTGGTCTACTATAAACAATTCCAATTCCAAAGTGGAAATAGGAGGTCATTTCCATGTATTTCATTATAGGTTTACTGAGGATATCTAGACAACATGATTCCATCATGGTTGTGGTTGACAGGTCGACTATGGTAGCTCATTTCATTCCAATTAAGTCTACTTATTAATCTAGTGAGGTAGCATAGGTCTTCATTGGGGAGATAGTGAGATTTCATGGTATTCATAAGAATATTGTGTCTGACAGAGATGCCAAGATCACTTCCAGGTTTTGGAAGGAGTTATTTGTATGTTTGGGTAAAGAGTTGGCCTTTAGTATAGCTTATCATCCGCAAACATATGGACAGATAGAGAGGGTCAATAGGATTTTGGAGGACATGTTTAGAATATATGTTATGCATCAACAACAAAAGTGTGAAGAGTACCTTCCACTAGTTTAGTTTGCTTAAAACATGTTGTAGTAGGTACAACCACCCTCCGAAATTTTTCCTATGCTTCAATTCTGGAGCCTTCCTTCTTAACCACAACAGCTCATATCGCATTGAACCAGGTATTCATGCTTCAACTGAGACACATATTTTAATTTTTGCTTGTGTTTTCTTACTTAGTTGTTTTTTCTAACTCACAAGTTGATCTCCCAACTTGGCCCCATAGCAGTTATGGGATTGCCTCTAGAAGATGCATAATCCTTGAGGGTAAGCAACCTTGATGATGCAAATTGCACAGTCCTAACTGCCATTGAACCTTGAGCTAAAAAATGCATGGTCATGGGATGCAGCCCAACACTAAGCCCAAAAATATTGCAACCCTCATTGAGCTCAGAAATTACGCAGTGCACTGAGCTGGAAAATCGCCAAGTTCCCAAAACTACACAATTTTTTCCAACAGTGTGCATGGAAAGTTTCCATGAAAATAAATCCCTAAAGAATAGGGATCTATTTTTAGTATCCCAAAGGAGGCACTCATGCTATTTTTAGAAACTTCTGGCAAGTGTCACTTTTTCCTTGATTTTAGGCATGTGCATCATAAACCCTAATTTTTCCAAATATATTTAATCGACGCTTCTAGAGATCATTTTCAAACTTGATATTGGATCTCTAGCATTATCGAGGAGATCAAGGAACCTTTGGTATGATCATCATTGATTTTTCAGATGAGTTTTTCTTTTGTCGTATTTTTCCATTTTTCCTGTCGCTTTTTGTCGTTTGGCTTGTGTGAGTAATATTTGACTTCTTTCTCTTCATGGTTGCTGGTGTTTTGACTTTTATTAACTTGTAGAAGTGTTTTTTTAATTCTTAGATTGACTTTCCCAATTGTCGCATTAGTTTTCCTGTTTTTGCACCAATAGTCACCGTTGCAATGACTCTCTTCACTTACTTCGTTTTACTTATGTTTGATCAATTGATGCACTTGATTCACATAAATTTATCTATAATTAGTCAGATGGGTTTCCCTTGGAAAAATTTCACTTTTCCCAGCTGGCACTGCGTAATCCGGAGGCTCAAGCCACAAGCTTGGCCTGTGGAATTGCATAGTCCAAGCCAACTCCAACTGTTCACTTCATAGTTGCAGTAGCTAACCTCTCAGCTTGGCCATTGAGACTGCACAATTCACAGTCTCTCCTAGGCCTCTACCCATGATGAGCTGCACATTATGCAATTTCAATCATCAGGCTTCCACCTTAGCTGTTGGGGTTGTGTAGTTCCCACAGGTAGCCAGTCCCCCTTATCAAGAAAAATTGTGAAATCCTTCCCATCTAGTGCTTGGTTTGCTACTTGAACTTGCCTTGTAAGTTGTTCTTCTTAAAACTGACATTTTCTTTCCTTGAATTTCCTTTTTGTCCCATCGGTACAACATTTGTTGATCATCTCTCCAGTAGTCACTCTTACCATGGCATCTAAGAGAGATGCATCAAAGGAAACCACTGAGAGTTGTATTGGGGATGCAGTTTAGAAAATATCAGTTGATTTTCCAGTGTATGTAGATACTCAACTGTTTATAGAGAAGGGATCATCACTGACATGGAAATAGTTTAAAGAAACTTTTTGAAAGGACTTTGAGGTAGACTTAGAGGGCCGAAATGTTTATCTCAGTATCCAACAGTCAGGGTTATGCAAGGTTGCATGCAGGTATACCACCTTCCTATGTACAAACATCATCAGCTAGATTGTCTCTCACATGGATGAGAAGGCCATAACATTGAGTAGTTCCAACAAGCAGAATATTGCCACCTTCTGGGCAAAATATTTTCAGCAGATGTATCTCTTTCTTGAGCTAGTAAAGTGCATGGAATCACTCTTCTATTCCACCCACAACTATGTGAACACAAGAGAAGTTATCAAACGCTAGGTGAAAGATACATCGAAGTTTTGATAGACACCCACCCATGTGTACAAGACAAAGTCCCTCAAGAAGCATTACCAATTCTTGATTATCTTTGTTTGTAGAATATATGGTCAAGGGAGCACAAAATCCTTTCTTGAAGGGTGGGCAGTCTTATTGGATTAGTTGGTGTACAATGGGAGGCCATTCAATTATTCAAACTTGTTGGCTCAAAAATTGAAGGCCCATGTAGCACATGCTCAGAATCTGCCCAAAGGTGAGTGAGAAAGGTTTTATATGTCTGCATATATACTGGATGCAATCTATGCACAACAACAGTTACATGGAATCAACTGGACATGGACACCACGATAGACCATCGTTAATATCTATTGCAATTTGATTTCAGTTTGCAGTTATCGAGGAGTATGGGACGACTAACTAACCACTTTATCATCTCGTTGTACAGTCTTATCGTTGACCAAGATCCACCTTGCATGTCATGAGAAGCAATGGAGGGGACAATAGACATTGCTGATTGGTATGCCTCACTAGGTGGCACCTTTATTAGAATGTTTGGCAGAATGAAGCCTCCGAATGTCTTACCAATGTATGCCACTGACAAATTGATCATGCAAGAAGTATTATACCATCTCACTATAGGGTTGTCAGTAGCACTACACGAGAAGAACAAAATACCATGGCCCGCTCTTCCTTTGAAGATAGGATTATATGAGATAAAGAACTTGAAAGTTGTAGATGTCGAGGCTAAGGAGATAGTGAAATTTGAGTTCGAAACTAAGGAATTTAATCTGTACGATATTCTACTTTCATGGATCGGCAGGGAATTTCATTGGCCAGAGGAGGATCCTTGGAGGTACTACTAAAATGCCTCCAGACTCAGTGAGCCAGTCAGTTTAGAAAGGACTTTATAGGTCGCTCCATAGATAGTGGCAAATTCGGAAGCAACAGTAGAAGAAGGAATCAATCCCATGAAGGAAAATGGAAAGAGGAAGATTGTTGACATTCTAGAGGGAGAACAAAGATGAAAAATGAAAGTAGATCCTATTATTAAGAAAGCAGTAGGAGAAAATAAGAAGAAAAGGATGCAGAGAGTAGAGAGGAGGAAGAGAGAAATGTATAGGTTGCAGGAAGAAGAGAAGAAGTTGAAGGAAGAACAAGAGTTGAGGAGGAGAGAACGAGAATAGAAGAAAAAACATGAAGAAGAACAAGGGCAAGGCGTGAGGACAGAGGAAAAAAACAATGATACAGGTTGAGGAACAGGAACAACCAACATCTGAGGAGGAAGGTGAACAAATGTAGGATTAGGAGATCTCTCAACAGATTGAGAAGTTGATTGAAGTGATAGACATGTAGTTGGAACACGAGCTGCAACATGAAGATGTTGATCTAATGCTGGGAGCACCAAAGGTCATCCCTCAGTCTCCACTACCTCCAGCAGCAGAGCCATCCCTGAGCGAGCAAGGAGATGCTATTCTCCTTGATGATGATCCGTTCATGGATGTGTACAATATATCATTCGACGATTTCCAACATAGGATTGTACAAGCATGGAGGAAGCACTTTTAGAATGATTGTGCATCAAATACATTCATTAAAGAAAGGGTGATAGTGTCAGACACAAGGAAGCATCCAAATGCCATTGCCAAAGCCAACTTGGGCTATGCAGGAGCAACGAGATCAAATGTTCATTATTTGATGATCGAGAATGAGAAACTGACACAAAACTCACAGGATATGAGGCAAGAGGTAGAAAAAATCCAAGCAGCAGTGCAGAGCATAGTTTCCACATCCGGGGAGATGAGAGTAGGGATACTTGCTGAAGTATCAATACTTGAAGAAACCACATGGAAGATCTATGAAGGGTTTGTCATTGTACATAAAGCGATTGTGCATTTGCATGGCTTACAATAGTAGAGAATTTTTTTATTAAGAGTCTCAAAAACATATAAGCTGTCATTGCCTATGTACAAGAGTGGGCAATGCGGTTCAAAGGGGCCTTGCTTGACTCAGTGAAGAAAATGAATCCACAGGAAGAGTTGGAGAAAGTGATGGTTCGAATGTTGATTCATAACAAGAAGTATCTCACCTCATTCATTGGAAGCATACATGCCTCATATGTGTGATTGTACAGTAGTTTGGATGTCTTGGTGAGAACACACCAGATCTGATCTGTCAGTTCACTCACCAAAGCTAAACCCAAGAACTAAGTCCAACAAGAGGTTGAAGATTATTTGGAGTGGATAAGACAAGATTCCATGAGGTAAGTCTTGGAGATGAACGAATAGAACATCAAAAAGTTCATTGGTGGTCCTACCAAATTCAAAACAATGTTGTTCATGCTTCAAAATGAGTTGGACACGGGTTCCAAGATAGTATACTCAAATGCCATGGAGGATAGTGTCCGCTTCTAGCAGGACACCCTTAATCAGTTTGGGGACACCATCACACAATACCAAGCTTGGCACCAATATGTGATTGAGAATCAACAAGTGGAGGTTGCTGAGTTGGACTTATTGAAAACTCCAACATCATAGTGTTGTGTCTTGTTAGGCTTTCAAGTTGTCTCTATCCTATTTTTTCTTATATGGGTACATGTGTAAAATGTAATATTATTTGTAATTATGTTGTAAGTGAAATTCTAAGTGCCAATATTATAATATAAAAAGTCATCATGTAATGTTATGTGTCATTTTGTAAAGAAGTTGAAGAGTCATGAGGGTATTCTAAAGGTCACAAAGGGGAGTTGAAGAGTCACCCCGTATTTTTATAAATAGATCGTCATAACTCATGTAACAAGATTTTGGCAGCCAAGCTTTTGGCTAGGCTTAGACTTAGAAAGAGCTTGGGAGTATTGTGAATATCCTTGACTTCTCCATAGCGTAGAGTTAATATACTTCTTTGGAGGACCAGGTACTCTTGACTATAATGTTCCACTATTGGGGCTAGTGGTCATCAATGGTGTATGTAAGAATGGAACTTTCACTTATAATAGTAAATCAAAGATACCACACTTTCATGCATATGTTGTTAATATAGTAGGGTTATTATTGTTGTATTCGAAATGTATGTTATTTAACTTACACATATGCTTATGAAATATTTCGTTTGCATTTGTATGAATCTTGTTGAATGCATGTCGTTGTATTAACCCATCACTTTAACTTTTGGAATATTCTACTTCTTAGCTTGTGATGTCATTATGCTTGTGTGTTCCTTTCAAGCTACGTACTACTACAAGATTCCAAGGGGCACACTTCCTTCTCCCTTAGCGCATTGGAACCTTCATGCATAACACTTGACTCTCCGTAGGGTCACACACTTGCTCTCTCCCAAACTTATCATACTTTCCTCTATGCATTTCCACGGTCAAGGCATAACATTACCACCCATTGTTGGGACTCCTACTCCAAAAGGTGTGAGGTCTAGTTGAGACTTCATATCAGGGAGATCCCCTGAATGTTGGCAGGTCCAACACCATCAAAACAACAATGGGTATCAAGGGTCACTAAGGATGAGTCCATTTGAGGCAATGTATGGGTGGAGTTGTAATACTCCCATCAGTTGGAGTGATCCAGTGAATAGGGTGTTCATAGGACTGAACATGTTGGCAGAGATTGAATGGGAAATGCAAGTTATCAAGAAGAATCTAAAGGAAACAAAGGATAATTTTTTTTCTCATGCACACCAGCATAAGGAGTTTCAAGTTGGGGAGCATGTGTACTTTCACATCAAGCCCAAGAAGAGCTCCTTGAGGATTGGTTCATGCGTGAAATTGGAACCTTGGTATTATGGGCCTTCCGAGATCCTTGAGAGGATTGGACTAGTGGTCTACAAACTTGCACTGCCTCCAATAATGAAAGTCCATGATGTTTTCCATGTTTCATTACTTAAAATATATGTCAAATATTTTGATCATGTTATTAATTGGTATATATTGTAGGTGGAGCCATAAGGAGAATTCCAGTTAGAAGCTTAGTGCATTTTGCAATGGAAACAACTCATGCTCCGAAACCAAGAAAGTTAAATTGTAGTGGAAGCACTTTGGGCCCGATGAAGCTACATGGGAGATGGTTGATCAAATGTGGGCCATGTATCCTTAATTATTTGCCAGTGAAGGAAAATGGGTTTTGGTGTGTGTATATTCATGTATGGTTGTTATTGTAAATACCGTAATGAGTTGTGTTATAAATATCCAATAAACGATATGGGTGTCATGTTGTTACTTTTTTCATGATGGTTTTACATTTTAGTAGGTTCATTGTAAATACTACATTGAGCTAAGTTATAAAGCTCCATGGGTAGTATGTTTTGGTTTTTAGTGGCCTTGCTGATTGTATGTGTCATCGAACATCGAGGAAAGTGTTCCCCTAAGGGAGAGGGGTTTGTAACAACCTTGGGTTAAAATTTCATGTAATAAATTTAATAAATGCAAAATAAGACCAAGGTCATGGGACACGTATTACAATATCAATGTTGGGAAAAAAATCCTAGTGGGTGTTCATTTGGTTTATTATGGTTAAGGGTAAATTGGCAATGAAATTGAAAAGGAAAAGAGGAATTAATTGGCACTTTATTTATAAGGTAATATAAAATAGGAGAAAACGAAGGTGAAAGGTCACAAGTTGCATGTGAGGAAAAAATTGAAGGAAAATTAGAGGAAATTGAAGAAAATAGAGACCTCAATGATGAAAAGGCTTTTGAGGATTAGTTCACAGCGTTTTTCAATTCAGTTTTGGAGCTCTCTCTCTATTTTCTCTCTCTCTCTCATACTCTTTCACACTTAGAGCACTCTAGCATTGGACAAAGGAAGGCAAAGGAAGGACAATAAATCAAAGGGAAGCAAGGATCAAGCAAGGAAGAGTTGGATCAAGTGACTACAGTGGGATTACTTTGAAAGTATCAAGTTGCATGTATGATTTCCTTGCTAGTTTTGGTATGCATGGTATATGCATATTTTTATTTGGTTCTTTTGCTGCCATTGGCATGGGTTTTTCCATGTGTGATAGTGGTTTCAACTTTTCTTTGCCATTTATTGATAACCATGGTGTTATTGGGTTATTTCATTTGGTTTAGCTTTGGATTGTTTGGAACTAGGTGAGGTGGTCTCAGGAAAATTCCAAAGGTCTTATGAATCCCTTGATCAGTAATGGCGGGATACACAGTAAATTCTAAGGGTGAAGATAGGAAAATTCCTCAAGGTGATGGTGAATAAATCTAGAGGCAACCAAGTTTTTTTAGGGGATATTGATCCCTTGACTAGTAATGGTGAGATTGTGGTAAATCTTGGTAGTGTATGTTTATTATTTGGCCTAGGAATAACTTGAATTGTAAGGACAAGATCTGTAACCATCGTTGTTCCACATATACACAAGTAATCAATGACCCGGGGTAAATATGCGATGAGAGAGGCAATTATGGAGGGATTAAACCTCCTTAGTGACCTTAAGGAAATGAAATCAATAGAACACGTCAATCATACCTTCCACATCAACAATAACACCCATAGGAGACATCTTAGCCTCTCAGACATCTTACCACTGAGTCCCAATGATCTTTTAAACCTATTGACCTTTGGACGCTCTCATGATATAGGCATGCCAACGTCCAAGGACCTCTGGACACTCTCATTGGCCTGCAAACCAGCATCCAGGGACTTTTCCTAACAGACCTGTGCTAGCGTCCATCCTAATTCAAGGCACTTTTCTAGTCTATAATTCCGACCACTGGCCATAACTTGTTATAAATTTCAGAATCCATCAAAGAAATGATGACAAGAGTACTAAACCAAAAATAAACCTCAGGACTAGGCCTGACCATCCCCAGCTGGGATTGACATTTTGTCAAACACTTGGCATCAATGCAACCTACAGGTATAGGATACAAGACAGAGCATGAATGACTGAAAAATCTAATGAAACATGACAAGAAGGATCACCACCTTCTCCATTGAACTGTTAAAACATCAATTACGTCTTGTATCCATCAATTTAACAATTACAAGTAAATACACGAGATAACCATGACATGAGCCATTCAATTAACCATGCTTATAACCAACATAAAACCATGTAAATAATAGAGATATAACAACCATTAATTCCACATATAAACAAGTGCAAAATCAAGAGAACTTAGCTTTCATTAATCATAGGAAAATCCAACTAGGTTCGGGACTTCCACGTACCACCCGACCGTAGACATGGTTGAACCAAATATTTCTTTCAGCGAGTCACCCCATGCCATTTACCAAGCATGAATGTGGGATCTCATGGATAAACCAATCCAAAAAAAACGAAGGGAATCTCTAGGTTAAACCACCTCCACCCCCACCAAACTGTGATCACACCAAAACCAGTGCTCTAATCACAAAATTGAATTGAACTTGAAATTCCATCCAGAATCCATCACTATCCTTGAGGAATTATCCATCTCCTCGTCTCTAAAGTTTTACCACAATCCAATCCTGGATCACTAGGACCTAAAAAGAGACAAGTCTCTTGTGCTTTACTACAATCCAAACCTGGATCACTAGGACCTAAAACAAGACTTCTCCCTCAGGATTTACCATGTATCCCTCCAAAACTGGTCAAGAGATTCCGAGGCCTTTGGGAATGAACCTTGTGCCTCGGATTTCGAAATCCATCTGGCAAACGAAATAAAAAAAAAATGAGATAAACATCCCAAAATACCATGACATCCATAAAAAGGAAAGGCTAGGATGAAAACCACTGCCATAACCTAAAAAAACCATTCCACCGACAACAAGAGAACCATACACCAACATGCAAAGCCATGCATGTCAAAACTACCTAGGAAATCACACATGAGATATGTTACTTGCAAGTATTCCTGCTGAAGCTTCCTGATCCCGTGCTTCCTTCCATGATCCTTTCTTTCCTTCCTTTCCCTTTGCTTGCTTTTCCTTCTTGATCCAAAGCTAGAGTGCTCCAAGAAAACTTTAAGTGACCAAGAGTGAGAGAGAGAGAGAATAATGAGAAAGCTCCAAAAATTGAACTGACAAAGGTTACCAAATGATCCTCAGAAACCTTTTTATTACTGAGGCCTCTATTTTCTTCATTTTCCATTATTCTCCTTCATTTTTCTCCTCACATGCAACCCGTGACCTTTCACCTTACTTTTCTCCTAATTTAATTTATTTTCATAAATAAATGTGCCAAAAATTCATTTTTTCCTTTAAATGCCTTTTCCTTAGACTTTGCCCATTTCCTTAGCCATAAACACATCCAGTGATGCCCACTAGGATATATTTTCCCAACATTAAGCTTGGAATAAGTGTCCCTTAACTGTGGTCTTATTTTGCCTTTATTAAACTTTTATTACATGGAATTTTCACCAGGGCTATTATAGGATTGCGGTAAAGCAGGGTTGTATAGATGAGGGTTTCGTGCCTAGAAATTTCTTGATTGGTAATGGTGGGTGTTGTAGCCACTGCAACAACCCCTCCAAAATTTCAAGCTATTCAAAATTTAGGAGCCCCTTTTACCTCTTTAAGAGTTTCCCTCATCCTTAGAGTGTGTTTAAGAGCTCAAGAGGCAAAAAAAGTCTCATAACAACCAAAGGATTTTTCTTGGTCAAGCTAAGTTCATAATCAGTTCCAATCCATCCAGTCGCAGGCACATGATGCGGACTTTCCTTCACCTACAATTAATGCAACCCATGCGACCTGGCCAACCCAAGTCACATAGGTTGCATAAGTCAAAATGGTAAAATCGCAACCCTCACGACTGATGCAACCACGTGACCAAGAGGTTTCTGGATTGAAGAGGTCACAAGGTCCCAAGCACCCAGACATGTGACTTGCACGACCCTTGCGACCTAGCAACCAATGGGTCGTAAGGTCGCATAGGTCGCAAAGACCAATTGCCCCAGCCATGCGACCCTTGTGACCATGTGGTCGCACATGTCACAAGGTCGCACCCTTCCCCGATCCGAGACTTCTGACCCCTCTCACGTGTAGCCAAAACTATTTACAACTCATTTCCCAAGGTCATTTGGTAATAGTTCCTGGGTCACACAAGAGAAGAGGAGACTTTGCGACCAAGGAATGCACGCACTTTTCTCAAGGTAAGCGACCTTTCCTCTTCCCCAGTAATCATTCTTTCCATCCAGGTGCCACCCTCTTCCAGCCAAAAACTATAAATTCCAACCCTGGGGATTTTTATCTGCATTTCGACCTAGTTTACACCATGAATCTCAAATCAATGTCTTTCGGCCTCATGAGCCCCCATTGCTTTTACTCACATCCATTCCTTTATTTATTTATTTTTATTTATTTATTTATATTTTACTTTTTCTGTGCGCCTAACCATTTGGTCCTGAGGAGTTCTAGAGACCTCTCTTAAGTCTCAGTGTTCCTTTCAGCTTTCCAAGTGCAAAGATCGCGCGGCCAAAAGCTGCGATAGCCTAAATCTTGCGACTTGTGCGACCTTGCGACTGACGCAACCTCACGACTTGAGTGACCTTGTGATTGGCGCGACCCCCACAACCCACGACTTTGCTTAAATTACCAAGTCACTAGGTTGCACTCCTCTCCGGGCGACCACTACGACCTCTTTCGCTTGTGACCTGCCTAAAAAAAACCTCCTCACAACCTCTGAAACTGATTTTGTTTTTTAAGCACTCCCTTTTATTTTCATGTTGTCACTCACATCGTGGGATTGTTTATTCGACATGCCAAGTCACATGGAGCTATACTGCATCTCCATCTCCTCTTTCGAAGATGAGATGGCACCCCTAACTACAAAGGCTTCTTGTAAAAGCTCAGGGAAAAGTTCACTGGAAATCTATTAGTATGAGGAACCACCCATCTATGGAGACACATCCTGCAATATCAATAAGAACATGAGGCTCTCATGGTACAACATTTATGAAGAGTTCAAAAAGTTGAACATACCATAAACCCAAGAAGACTTCCTAGTGTACCTGAACGTCAAGAGGTCCAAGCTCCACAAGACAGCGTCACACCCTGCCATTTTTCTATGTGCCAAAACCATCAATTGGATCCTACAAATCACAAATATAGATTCATGGACAGTGAGGGACCATACTGACACACCCTTAGCAATGATCGCTTCTACAAAAGTTACCACTTACTATAGGCTCTGTTGGGAGTTGTAATTAATGATTAAACCTCTTACAATTAATTGTCAACCTGGATTTGTAAACATGAGTTGTACTACATTTTGGTGCAAGATTTAAATGTAGAGTATATGATTTGCTTCTCATTGTTAAGTACAAAACTAGTTAAGCATTCATCTCATAAGAAAACTGAAAGCACTGAACTCAATCCACTTTATGTCTATTCTAATTCGCTGAAATCAAATGACAAATGAAACTGAAAACTTAAATGAAATTCATCTTAACTACAAAATGAAGTGAGAATGCAAACTTTTTAAATCAAACACCTAAGTAATGAAATAGAATAAAGGGACAAATGTAATTTTGTGAAATCAAATCCTATCCTGTTACTTCTAATTCACACAAGTCACACTGCTTCTTATTTAAAATGAAAACACTTCTTGAGTGTACTTAAAATGACTACAAGCTAACACTACAGGGATAAAATGTCAACCAAAAGTATCGAAGTTATCAAATCCTGGAATACAGTACTAGAATGTAAACTTACTCTATGACTGCATTCAATCACTCAAAACAAGGTAAAAGGAATCATACTGCAACTTAAATCACTCATTGAAAAGCAACCTGTAAACTTCATTAAAGAAAATAAGAATCAATCCTTCATCAATTAAACGAAAAACAAAATTAAGTTATTCTATGATAATTTAAGCTATTTCAATCGACAGTTTGTAATGAAACACTCCTATGGTAATACACATTCATGAAAATGCCTAAAGGGAATCAAACGATTTGATAATGAAAAATAAGTAATGTAATTTCTATTTGTAATTAAGTAAAATTCACTCAACACACACTATCAATTAAGCTTCCTACTCTATACAACGAAATCCACATGATATAAACCTTGCTACAACAATGAATTGCATTGGCTTCAACATACGAAGATTGCGTTCTGCAGTTTCAACAATGGATCAAGTCATCACATGCATTCGACTCACAACACACTTGAACGAGTTGTCATATGGCTGTAAACAACATAATTAAGGAAAAATACAACTCGTCGTTTTGGGAAAATAGAGCATGACTCAGAATCATAGGTTTGTGCACAAATCTTTGTGACTCACACAAGAACTACACATTAAGATTTTTGAATCGAGTGTCTCAAATTAAATAGAAGGTTAGCACACTGAAATCGTTCCAAGCCAATGACAATCTTCACGCAATGTACAAAAGATTTATTAGACAAATAAGAAGCAAATGAAAACTATTTATAATGAATTGACACACAACTATTTTTCCTTAAATTTAATACAGCGCTACTCCCAGATGATGGTGGGCCTGACCACTCCTGGGGAAGCTTAACTACTTACAAAAAAAAAGAGAGCTTAACACATTTAATTCAAGGACTCACAACAAACCATCAAGTGAATCGATCTGAGCTTAACACATGGCCATAATCACAATCTTTGATTTATAATTCGATGATAGTTTTGCAATGTCAATATTCTATTTAACTAACTAACCCTAGATATTACAATTCAGGCCTTTATAGGCATCGATTTAAGTTGAAAACAATAATAGACCATACATGGGAAGTCCAATGACTTGGCTAAATTAATCTTTCAAATCATATCTCTGGAACGATCTTGTTCTGCTTAGCATAACGAATCCTTAACTAAGCACAATATTGGCATAGGCTTAGTTCAACGAGGATGGTGAGGATCTTCATCATGGAAGATATCGAACTCATTTGATCATAGCTATAGGTGGCCCGATCATCTAGAAGCACGAGGCCTATTCATCCTTTATAGCATTGAGTATTGATCCTGAAGCGGTTGTTAAGTACATAAATGGTAGAACATGGCTTGTGGACAAGCACTCCATTGATATTAACCTGCTGATGCTGCTACAATACTCACACTCAATCATATTGATTAGTTAGCTCATTAGGAACAACTTAAATTCAATTCAAACTTAACCAATAAATAGTAAAATGATACAAATGATATGCTTTACCTCATGTCAGTGTTTTAACAGTTTTAGGACAATGAAAGTGATAGGAGAGTAGGTATAGGAGTACAAAAATGACAAAAATGGAGGTGGGGAATAGTGAAATTGGGGATAAAATAGGTTACCAACATCCTCCCATGCCTATTTGGATGCATGCCTTCATGCATCTATTACATCCGTCAAAAAGGAAAAG
The DNA here is from genome assembly GCA_000404065.3 of Pinus taeda. Taxonomy (NCBI): domain Eukaryota; kingdom Viridiplantae; phylum Streptophyta; class Pinopsida; order Pinales; family Pinaceae; genus Pinus; species Pinus taeda. The sequence goes on from APFE030966592.1 coordinate 59,400, forward strand.
TGTGTCAAGTAAGAGGAACTGTCGTCAAAGACCAACAATCTTAACAAACACTTCTATCCCATGTTTAACCCGTGGGGAACATTTCTTGAACTGGAGGGCTAACCCCTGTGCACTAAACTTTTTAGTGGGCATAAACCTTGATGCTTTCCAATAGAAAAACTTCTTTTCCTTCCTCTTCAGTTCATCATTATAGGCATACAACCACTTATTGGAGTCTCTCACCTGGTGATTTATCTCACTGACATAATGAAATAGGACCTTATACTTATTAGATTTATCTTTGAGTTTAAAAATCATCTTTTGCAGTTTGACAAGTTGAATCTCCAGATTCTCCTCTACATCAAAGATGGGAGCCTTGGTAGGTGTTGTCTATTGCTGGGATGCGCTGCCTTCAGGTGATTTCCTAATTATTCATCTTGGTTAAGGAAGACGTTGACTGGCCATAATAGCACTTCTACTCATTGATGGCCGAATGGGGGATAAGGTTCTAAGTCCCATGCAATATCCATAGCGATATTTTCTTCATATGTAGGCATGGGGACTTTTTCAAAGGACGATTCGAAATTCTGTGTATCAAAATCAGCAGATGAATAAATGTGGACACAATTGAAACTTGTGCCTTTAGCCATGGATCGTTGGGATTGAGCCATACTAAGGGTTCTTCATCAACCTTAAGCAGAGGTCTCGGCTGGAGAAGTCGAGGGTTTATTGATGGGGAAAAGGGCTCGCCTGCATTTTTTCTTGGGTTTGGCGCTCTCGAGAATTTGGGAAGGTTTCGACTAGGGATCTATTGATTTATCTTCTGTCATGGGGCTCACCCAGGTCGGTCCAACTCAACTCTATCTCTTTTTTGTTTTCGTTTCTTCCCACCTGGGTTTTCACATAAATCACTTCTTCTCTATTTTTCAAAGATTTACCAGCTGCTTAGGGGGTTTCATGAATAGGAATGGGAGAGTGGGTAGGAGAGGTAGGTTTTGATTGGGACTTAGGCACAAGAGTAGTGTTGTTTTGCTTCAACGATCAACTCACTTTTCGTTTCCATCCTTTTGTTTGAGTTTCTTGCCTAGGAAAGTTCCCAACTAAGAAATCTTCCCATGACCTATTTCTCTTTCGAGGCTCAATTAATAGTAGAATTTTAATGAGGCTATGGTGATACAACACCGTCTCAAGCTTCCTAGTCTGAGACTGTACCCCTCAGGCCATTTTATGCAAACTTAGCTTCAAGAAATGGGGAATGTTTAACTGTTTGTCTTTTGTGAAATAAGTCATCAACTGAATGTGATAGAGGAAAATGACCGCATAACTTCCTTCACAAGTTATGAAGCATTGCAACATTGTGAGCAGCGGATGCCATTGTTCCTCTGTGCAACCCCCGTAATACTCCTTTCACCCAGCTGAGAGACCTGTAAGTGAGCTTCAAAAACATGGTGCAGTTTGGAATATTCAATTTCCCACCCTTGAAGAATAGTTCGCCTTCCATTGGTAGCCGATGGCTCTACTCACTAACTCCTTTGTAACTCTAAAACTTAAATTTCCATCCTGAACATGCTCCCCATAAAAAATTTGCACAAACGCCAAGGCGACCTAATCATTGTAACCTTAGAATTTCTACAAAAATATCGTCCATCCTTTCTCTTCCAAAACGTCGTTGCATTGTTGATACTTGAGACTGCCCACGAACTAGCTGAAGGTGGGTTCGTGGCGATCAACTCCCATTTTGCTTGGCACCTGCATTCAATTACAATTTCACTTGTTCCGATTATCTGTTGCCTCTCTATCGCTCAATGACTCGTCCCTCATATTTCAGAACTTTGGTGAATGACATCATAATCATCACGATTAATTGGAAGTGTGATACTAGTAGCGTAATGATAATCGACCCATATGTAACTGGAGTAGAGTGTTAACATCATGGCCGAATGAGAGTTGGCACACACATACTCATGATTGCTGAGAGATAACATGAGGTGATGACGAAGAGAGGACAGGGGAGCATATCGTTACACAACGTGGGAGGAATGCAGGTGATGTGGGATTAAGGGATGGAAAGGTTAGGGAGATATAGATAGGATTAGGAGAAAAATTAAAATGAGGTATATGTTTAGAGGTGCATTCATATAGCATGCATTTTAACTATTCTTTGATCAAATTTAAGAAAATTAAAGTGCATACTTGAGCTACTTAAAATAATAGTGATTTCATGGAGATTTCCTTGTTTTGATGTAGCGCCTAGGTATTAAAAAAATGATGCCGATAGGGATAATGCTGAAGTTGCAATTGCGATCAATATTTTGGAAATGAAGTTCAGTGACATGATCTTTAATTTTTACAGGTTGAGTACAGATCCTGTGAATCAGTCCTTGTGTATATCAATCAATATAAATAATCATCCTTAACTGATGGTAGGAATGAGTACTAATTGTGAAACATCCTCATACAAGGAAAACATTATCCATTCATACTTCCAAAATGCTTTTCCAGAACACAACTGTGATAGTAGATTTCCAATTTACATAGTATGGAACACAAAATTTTGAGATCCTTTTACTTGATGCCATATAAGATGTTGATTATTGTTCTTCAAAAGACAAATAAAAAATGTTTACTATCCCATGGATTTTTAACCAGGTCTGGAATGATAATTGCCTGAGGCGTTTCATATTTAGAGAGCTTGAAATTACCAAAAAGAAAGCTCCAAGGGGGTTTCTTTTCCGTAAATCTTCCTCTGAGCCTGGAAAAGAATAATTTTATACCCAACAGATCCCTAGCTACTGCCACTCTATTATTTTAATGAGCCTAGAGTAGACATTGCTCGAGGTTGTCATATTTAGAGGGTGTAAGCTACCCAAAGAAGACTCCAAGGGGTTTCTTTTCGGTAATTATTTCCTCGAGTTTGGAAAAGAATAAATATGTACTTAAGGAATCCCTAGGATACTACTGTCCCGTGTCATTTTACGAGCCTAGATCAATTATTGCTCGAGAGTTTCATTTTCCAAGAGTATGAAAACATCCAAAGAAGACTCCAAAAGGCTCCTTTTCCATATTAATCTGTCAAGTCTGGTTAAAGGAATAGACTTACCCAAGACAAATTTCTCCTTTATTCTACATGAGTTGTGGGGAGAAACACCTAAATATATATAAAAGTGACATCCCACTGAATATTATATATATATAATATATATATATATATATATATATATATATATATATATATATATATATATATAATATATATATACTTATATATATATATTATATATATATATATATATATATATATATCTAGTGGGATGTCACTTTTATATATATTTAGGTATATATATATATATATATATAAGAAACTAACTGGATGAACCAGCAAGAGGCTGGTCATTCTCATGCACCGGCTCCATCTCTAGATCTCTAGTTACCTCCTGCAAAAATTATAGTGGTTGGTGATAAATTTTTAGTCGGTGGCCATTCACTGCAAAGGAGGTCTGACTGCCATCAATAATTTAATGCGAACTGAACCATTGTCAAAAACCTCGTGCACTTCATAGGGACCCAACCATCGAATGGAGACTTTGCCTTTAAAGTGTTTAAACTTACTGTCATAAAGCAAGGCCAAATCTCCTGGACGAAAAATCTTATTCTTAATAAACTTATCATGCCAACGAGCTCTATGATCTTGCACCAACATAGTTCGATGAAATGCATCTTGTATAATTTCATCCAGCTCATTCAACTGCATTAACCTTTGTTCCTGAGCTTCATTCAAATTCATCCCAAGTTGAGCGGTTGTTCGAAATGTTTTCACTTGGAACTCAATGGGTAACATCACTTTCTTACCATAAAATAACTCATACTGGGTGTGCCCTGTCACATTCCTCCAAGTGATGTGATATGCGCATAATGCCTCCAACAACTTGTCAGCCCAATCTTTATGATGAAACTGAATGGTCTTAGTTAGGATGGACTCTAACACTTTTTTTTGTGGATTCCACTTGCCCAATTGCTTGGGGGCAATAAGGAGTAGATTTTCAATGTTTAATCTGGTATTATTCAGTGAGAGCTTTGACCAATTTTGATGTGAACTACATGCCCTGGTCAGTAACAATCTCCCGTGGTATCCCAAACGAGTGAACATATCTTTGAAAAGAAATTCCACTACTACTTTCTCGGTTGTAGCATATAAATATTTGGCTTCCACCCACTTTGTGACATAGTCGATGCAAACTAAGATATACTTCTTCTTATTTGACATGGGGCAGATAAGTCCCATGAAATCTAATGCCCATTTCTTGAAAGGTTGGATGAAAATCTGTTTCTGAAGGGGCATCTCATCCGAAGAAACCGTCCTCCCCATTCTCTGACAAGCATCACTACTGGATATGAACTTTTTAGCATCTTTAAAAAGTGAGGGTCAATAATACCTGGTGCGAAGGACTTTGTATGCAATCCTTTGTCTACAAAGTGCCGCTCGCAAGGCTCACTGTGGCAGGATTTCAATACATCAAACATATCATTTTCTCGCACACATCTCCTCATGATCAAGTCGGGCCCACTGTAGAAAAAGTCCCCATCTATCCACGAGTAGTTGGCACTTCACTGAATAATGTTATGTTTCTCCCTAGTAGACAGATTCTGAGGCAATTTCCTCGATACCAAGTAGTTGGAAACATCAGAAAACCAAGGAGTAATGGTAGATATAGTAAACAATTCCTCATCTAGAAAATCATTTGGCACTGGCTCTAGTACATTTTCCTGCATCACATTCATTCGAGACAAGAAGTCAACGGCCAGATTATCTCGCCCAAGTCTATTGATCACAATTATACTAAACTCTTGTAAAAGCAACAACCATCTAGTGATCCTACCATTAGTGATAGGTTTTTTGATCAGGAATCTAATGGCAGCATGATCGATATGGACGAAGGTCTCATAACTGGTTATGTAATGTCTAAATTTGCTAACGACATGAATAACTTCTAACAATTCCTTTTCAGTTTAATTCAACAGGGGAAAGATTCTTGCTAACAAAATAAATAGAGTAAGGTGAGTGACCTTCTCTTTGTCCCAAAACTACTCCAAGTGTGGTGTCTGAAGCATCGATGCAAATATGAAATGGCAAGGACCAATTTGGTCCCCTCAACACTGGAGTAGTGGACAATTTGTCTTTTAATACCTGAAAAGCATGTTGACAATAATTATTCCAAAAAACGTCAGCGTCCTTAGTTAATAATTTAAATAAAGGTGTTGCAATTCTTGTAAAATTCTCAATAAATCGACAATAGTAACCTGCATGTCCTAGAAAACTTCTTACCTCTTTTTGTGAACTAGGAATGCAAATATGTGAGATTACCTCAATCTTTGCTGGATCGAATTTAATTCCTTCAAATGAACATGATGGCCCAAAACTATCCCCTTAGTTTGCATCATTTTTCATTTACTACTGCTAAGGGTTAGATTGGCTTCTCGACATTGAATTAATATCTTTTCTAGATTTGCTAGAGCTTGGGAAAAATCATCTCCATATATGGTGAAGTCGTCCATATAGACTTCTACACAATCATGGATCAAATCAGAAAAAATGGCTACGACAACTTGCTTGAAAGTGGTTGGGGCATTTCAAAGGCCAAAATGGAGGGCTCGATAAGCATAATTACCCCAAGGGAAAGTGACAGTGGTCTTCTCTTGGTCTTAGTCAGCTATTTGAATCTGATTATACCCACCGTACCCATCTAGAAAAGAAAAATACTTCTTACCAGAGAGTGTGTCAAGTACCTGATCGATGAATGGGAGTGGAAAGTAATCTCGTAGAGTATCTTTGTTCAACTCCTTGTAGTCCACACATATGCACCACTTACCATTCTTTTTCAGAACCACCACCAAAGGTCACACCCACCTGCTATCTCAAATGGGATAGATAAAATCTGCAGCCAACAACTTCTGTAATTCCTCTTTTACAATCTCTTTCAAAGCTAGGTTCATGCGTCTCTATGGATGTCGGATTGGTCTCATTTCCTTGTTGATGTAAATCTGGTATATGCATGTATCTGGGTGTATGCCCCTCATGTCCAAATAGTCCTAGGCAAAAGCTTTGGATTTCTCTTGAACCATGCTCAACAATTGCTGCCTCTACTCTTCATTTAATTCATTACCAATGTACAAAACTTTCTCTTCACTGATTTCATCTGGTTCGGTAGTGAGCTCATTACTGTCTTCTATTGCTATGAACGAGGAAAAGATAGCTAGATGACAAGCTTCCTGAAACTCAATACTGATAACATGTTGATAACCAGTAAAAGAAATAGGGTAATCAATATAAGAATGGTCAGATAATTTTTTTTGTAAAATATGATCTTCTGATTGTTCGTGGAGTCCTCTAGATTGTTCTAATTATAACAAAGGAAACATACAATCCTCATCTCCGTAAGGACTCTCTAACCAAAATCGTACTTCAACAATAGTTTGAGCAGGGGGAAAATTAACAATTTTTTATTATGTAATCCGTTGGAAATGACCATTTCTCCACTTTGGCACCCTATCATAGCATCTGCAGTGGCTAACCAAGGGTGCCCTAGCACTACAGGGCATCCTGGTTTTTTTGGAGAAATGACAATGAAATCAATGGGATATTGCCAGGAAGCAATAATGATCACTATATCTTGTAAAATTCCCATGGGTTTGATAATTGATTTATTTTCTAATTCCAAGATAATAGGGGTAGGTTTGATCCCTTGTAATTGTAAATATGTCATGGTTTCAAAAGTCACGGCATTAATTGTTGCTTCTAATTCTACAAGGGTATTGGGTAAATGTACTCCATTGATTTCAATAGTCACTATAGGATTTCTTGGGTCACTATATTTTGACAACAAGTCTGAGATCAGTCTAGACATTTTGCTCATGACTTTCATGTTTTGATTCTTATGTCCTTTCCTTCTCGATTTCTTAATACAAAGGTCTTTAATGATTTTAGTGTAGATAGGAATGTCTCTAATGGCTTGTAGTAATGGAATTTTGATACAAACATTCCTTAATTCTGATTCTAAATCATATTCAATTGGAATTTCCTCTTTCTTAGCAAGTAATCTTTCCAGGCAATGAGGTTCACTTGGTTCTTCTTTTTGTTTTTTTTCTTGCTAGCTGTGATTTTTGGTTTGTCCCTGAGGGACCTCTTCCTCAATAATGACAACGAATTTCCCTTTATTGACTGTTTTCCCTTATCACAATTGAATTTCGTTTATTGGGACAACATTGATCATATAGGTAGGAAAAGGTTGTGCTTCTATGTTTTTTATAGGTTGAGGTTGTTTATTATGATTGGGGTTAGCCATGGGTTGCGCAGGGAACAAGATAGGACAGGGCGAGTTTATTGATGGTGGTGCCTGTGGAGGAAATGGATTAGATGGTGCAGGTAAAAGATGATGAAAAGGAGGAATAGGCAGCGAGGGTTGTTGATAATAATTTGGGCTATACCCCTGTTGATAAGGTTGAACATTTGGATTATAGGACGTACTAGGCATATTTGAGTATGGAGGGTAGGATTGGTTTTGGAAAGTGTTTCCATAAGGATTTCCCCTCCCATACTGGTTCCAAGGAGTGTTTTGAGATTGAGGATTAAACCAAGGAGGATAAGATGGCTGGGATTTCCAAGGTTGGTTTTGACCATAGGTTTGGGGGCTTGGATCTCGAAACACATTTTGATTTGGGCTTCTCCAAGAGGGTTTCTTGCTTGCTGCTGAGGAATCATTTGTTTCAACATTACCCATATAGATAACTATTAAACCAAGAAGAGATGGACACTTCTCGGTTGCATGTTCTAAAGTGCAAATCCCAAGAAATTCAAGGACATTAATGGGACACTCTCTCTCATCATGTTTGTTTCTGCATTTAGGACAAAATATTGCCATGACAACCCTCTCATATTCTTGTTTCTTTTTAAGTTTTATGGTGTCAAGCTGATTACCAATAGTACTCAAGATATTTGTTTTAAAATTTTCCAACAGATTTCCTAATTCCACCCCAACGACAACACTAGGTACATATTTTTGATTTCTTGCCACATAATCTCAGGAGTTATCTTTGAGCTTTTTGCCTACTTTAGTCTAACTTCGAGAATAGGTGTGACATAGTTCAGCCACTTTAGCAAAAGGATTTTTATCAATATCCCCCCCACTTAGAAGATTTAAGGTCTCAACACATTCATCCCTTAGTCCCTTCAAAAATATAGTCCTAATAGTTTTGTCATCTAGGTGTGCCCCTTGGGATTTATGGAAATTATTTAAGAAACGTTCAAGGTATTATTCTAGAGTTTCATATTCTAATTGCTGCATTCTCAAAATATCATTTACATCTCTACTTTTACAGAAGTCTTGGTATTTTTTGAGAAAAACAAACTTCATATCATCCCAGGAATAGATGGTATGTTCACCTATACTCATAAACCACCTAAGGGTTGCGTCTTTCAGGGTGGCTGGGAATAGCTTGAGCTTATGAGCATCCTCATAACAGTTATAATTACTACATAAAATATCAAATTAAAATAAGAAGGCATATGGGTCTTCAGAAGACTTACCATGAAAAAGTGGAAGAGATGCCATTGGTATATTTTTCATAGTGATATCTCTAGTTATAGCTAGAACAGGAAACCTAAAAGTGGTTTCTTCTTCCTCCTGTTCTTCCAGTCCTCCCCTAGCTCCTTCATGGTTTCCTTCGAATAGGGTGTGATGCGGGCCTTCTCCTTCCCTGTGACATTCCTCATTGTTCCGTCCTGGTATGTTACGACCGGGGCCTTCTCCTTCTCCCATATGTTCTCCATTGTTCTCTCCTCCTGTGTTGGCCATGTCTACTATAGGTTCTTGAAGAGGCCTGTTGATAATTATATGATCAACAAGAGGTACTAAAGGGTGGTTCTTGATATTAGTTGATTCTAGATCTTCGAATGCAATTCCTTCCGTATTTCTCAAAATGATATGTTCAACTGTTTCTTCTTCTTGATTCAGGATCTCCCTTTCCAAGGCTACTTTGCTATCAACACCCTTTTCTTCTTCCTTATTCCTGCATACCAATTAGTAGGATTAGTAATTGGAGTGTTTACTGGGTCAAAATTTGTATGAAATTTTGAACTAGAAATAAAGCTACCTCGACTATCCCTAGGTCTACTTCTACTTCTATGCATAAAGGAAAAAGGAAGTAAAAGTTCAAAGATACACGAAGATGGTCAGACTTTGGAGCAACCCCACAATAGTGGATGCGTGGCTCTTCACTCATGTCTTATGGTACTTTCCCCAACCTCTGACTACTTGCAATACCTTTGAGACTCTGTAATGATAATCTTGCTGGAACCAAATACAATTCCCTGACAACGATGCCAAAATATTGGGAGTTTTAATTAATGATTAAATCTCTTACAATTAATTGTCAACTCGGATTTGTAAACATGAGTTGTACTACGTTTTGGTGCAAGATTTAAATGTAGAGTATATGATTTCCTTCTTATCGTTAAGTACAGAACGACTACTTAAGCATTCATCTCATAAGAAAACTGAAAGCATTGAACTCAGTCCACTCTATGTCTATTCTAATTGACTGCAATAAAATGAAAAATGAAATTGAATACTTAAATGAAATTCATCTTAACTACAAAATTGAAGTGAGAATGAAAATTTTTGAAATAAAACACCTACGTAATGAAATAGAATAAAGAGACTATTCTAAGTTTCTAAGATCAAATCCTAACCTGTTACTTCTAATTCACACAAGTCACACTGCTTCTTATTTAAAATGAAAACACTTCTTGATTGTACTTAAAATGACTGCAAGCTAACACTACAGGGATAAGATCTCAACCAAAAGTATCTAAGTTACCAGCTTATGGACTACAGTACTAGAATGTGAATTTACTCTCTGACTGCATTCAATCACTCAAAATAAGGTAAAAGGAATCACACTGCAACTTAAATCACTCATTCAAAAGCAACCTACAAATTTCATTAAAGGAAATAAGAATCAATCCTTCATCAATTAAATGGAAAACAAAACAAAATTATTCTATGATAATTTAAGCTATTTCAATCGGTAGTTTGTAAAGAAATTCTCCTATGGTAACACACATTCATGAAAATTCCTAAAGGGAATCACACGGTTTGATAATGAAAAATAAGTAATGCAATTTCTATTTATAATTAACTAAAATTCACTCAACACACACTATCAATCAGGCCTCCTATTCTATACAACAAAATCCACATGATATAAACCTTGCTGCAATAATGAATTACACTGGCTTCAACATACAAAGATTGCATTCTATGTTTTCAATAATGGATCAAGTCATCACAGGTATTCAAATCACAACATAATTGAACAAGTTTTCATATGACTGTAAACAACATAGTTAAGGAAAAATACAACTCGTCATTTTGGGAAAACAGAGCATGACTTTGTATCACAGGTTTGCACACAAATCTCTGTGACTCACACAAGAACTATGCATTAAGATTTCTAAATCGAAGTGTCTGAAAGTAAATACAAGATTCGCACACTGAAATTGTTCCAAGCCAATGACAATCTTCACGTAATGTACAAAATATTTAACAGATAAACCAGAAGCAAATGAAAACTAGTTATAATGAATTGGCACACAACTATGCTTCATAAAAATTAATGTAGAGCTATTCCCAGATGATGGTGGGCCCGACCACACCTGGGGAAGCTTAACTACTTATAGAAAAAAAGAGAACTTAACACATTTAAACTCACAACAAACCATCAAGTGAATCAATCTGAGCTTAATGCATGGCCATAATCATAGTCTTTGATTTATAAACAATAAGTCCTAAAACAATACTTCGATGATAGTTTTGCAATTACAATATTCTCTTTAACTAACTAGCCCTAGATATTATAATTTAGGCCTTTATAGGCATCAATTTAAGTTTAAAAAAATAATAGACCATACATGGAAAGTTCAATGACTTGGATAAATTAATCTTTCAAATTAGATTGTTGGAACGACCTGTTCTACTGAGCATAACGAATCCTTAACTAATCCCAATATTGGCATAGGTTTAGTTCAATGAGGATGGTGAAGATCTTCATCATGGCAGATATCGAACTTGTTTGATCACAACTGTAGGTGGTCCGATCATCTAGAAGCACGAGGCATATTCATCCTTTATAATGTTGAGTACCGATCCTTAAGTGGTTGTTAAGTACAAAAATGGTAAAACATGGCTTGTGGACAAGCACCCCCTTCATCTTAACTTGCTCATGCTGCTGCAATATTGACACTCAATCATATTGATTAGTTAGCTTGTTAGGAACAACTTAAATTCACTTCAAACTTAACCAATAAATAGTAAAATGATACAAATGAAATGCTTTACTTCAAGTCAATGTTTTGACAGTTTTAGGATAATGAAAATGATAGGAGAGTAGGTATATGAGTACAAAAATGACAAAAATGGAGGTGGGGAATAGTGAAATTGGGGAAAAAACAGGGCACCAACAGGATCCTTGAGAAGAAAGAATATTTCAACACCCGGTGGCTCTCCATTTTCATGACACCTACCAAAACATCCCGAGAGAATGGTGGCAAGACCCATCTAAAGTCTAGGTTAGGACAAATCAGGTGTATAGGATAGACGATCTGAGAAAGTTTTATTAATTGATTACCGCCATGATGTGCCTCTTGTATGTCAAAGTAGATTGTGATGTATTCCACAGTACCTGGGTCTGTCTCATGTATGACGTTGCCACCAGTGGAATAATCTTCAATTAGGCAAGAATTCTTCTGTCGGCCCCGAGGACGAACATCATTGCAGCAGCATCCAGAGCCAGAGCAACCACCATAATTATACATGGCCTCATACCTCCTAGATGTTGTGTGTGCAAGATGCTAGTTCGACAACTAGAGCTATAATTAGGATGCATCCGTATCCAACCCTGTGCACCATCACTACAAGGTCTTCTTACACACCACCTATAAGGGTATGATCGACGTCATTTTTGAGTCTTTTATCGCCCCATTGTACCAATGACTATTCAAAAAGGAGTCGTCGTGCATGTCGAAGAGGGCCATGGAAACCATTGTCAAGGTGGCACATTGGTTCCCAATCTAGGAAGGTACATTCATTAGTGTTTTTAGCTCCCATAAGGCCTCGCATGCTTTTCCAAGGTTTGTCACAGATAAAGTACTCTTGCGAGAATTATGCTACCAGATGATGCAAGTTTTCTCGAAGGTACTAAGCAAAGGCAAGAAGAAACCATGACCGACTTTCCCACTCGTCAGGGGAGCATATGTAGTTGAGAACTTCAAGCAAGTGGAGGCAGAGGTCGAAGCTTTGAAATGTAGTCACTTTGTAACCCTGGACTATCGTATGTATGACACTGAGAAAGTTGTGGCTGCACATTGCAAGAGAGCTAATTTTAACTGGTCATATTCGCACGTTAGGTAGGATCATGAAGACAGGGTCAATAATTAGTATAAAACCATTAGGGAACTTAGCCCCAGTGAGAAACATGCAAGAGACGAGGAGTTTCTCAAACACTCCTAGGAGAATGTTAGTTTGCAAGAGGTCCTCCACCTTTAAGAAGAAACAACAGGAGAAAAAAAGGGCCAACAGGAAACCCAAGAAGCAGAAGGAGGAAGAGGTAAAAGATGTCCCAAGTGACCTAGAAAAGGGGGATGATAACGAAACACTGGAATAAAGGAACATTGCCCTGGAAAATAAGAAACAAGAGATCAAGAGAAAAATGGAGAAGGAGCTCAAGTAATCACAAGAGTCAAGTGACCAAGGCCAACTCAAAAAGAAGAGGCGACATGAAGAGGAAGAAAGGAAGAAACAACTAGAAGAAAAGCAGCGGGAAGAACAAAGGGCCAAGGAAGAGGTAGAAAATAAAATACAACAAGAAGAGCAAATAGCTAGGGAAGAGGAAGTGAAGAAGAAACAAGAAAAAGAGCTAAAAAAGAAAGAAGAAAAACTTAAGCAGGCCGAAGAGCTCAAGAAGCAACAGGCGCTAGTAGAACAAGAGAGGTGACAGTTGGAGGAAGAACAAAGGAGGAGTAAAGAAGAGGAAAACAAAAATATTGAACATGGAGAAAGTAGTAAGACATCTGAGCTGGACACGGAACAAGGTGAACTAGCCCCATTAGATGTCACTCCTTCTACTCCCCTCACTGGAGAACACCTTCCCTTACAAGAGCTAGGTTTCCCAAAGGAGCAAAAAGAGGAAGTCCTAGACCTCAGTAACCTCATCTTCAACCAAGTCAGCCTCAAGATCATGTAGGAGAGAAAAAAATGTTATGCTAGAAAGCCAACAAAACCCTTATCGATCACCATAGCCAAGGAGATTTTTCCTGCCAACACAGTGAATCCTGAGATGATTGTCTCAACTGGAACGACTTTTGTAACCACAATGGAACATAATGTGGCTCAGATGAGCAAACAAATCACAGAGCTCCAGAATAGTCTTTACACATTGGAGCAAAATGCTACTAGAGAAGAGTAGGAGAGAAAGAGAGTAGAAGAAGAGAATGTAGCCCTCCATTTAATTCACTCCAATACAACGAAATTCCAGGCAGTAATCAAGGGAGAGGCAAAGATGATGAGGGAAGCCATGGGGATGGTCTATGGAGAGATGTCAAAGCTACATCAGACGGTGGCCCTGATCTTGGATATAAAAGCTCACACAGAAGAGAGGGTTGCTATGTTAAAGAAAGCCATTTTTTCCTTATATAGTATGCATGAGTGGTCCGTCAAGTACCTAGGAGCACCGATGGTAGTCCCAAAGAAGGAATGGATCACCGTGCAAAATGCCAAGTTCCAGATATGCATCAAGACCCAGTCAAAGGATAAAATAGCCAAATATGTGGATGGGGTGTTGGATTCGTATAAACACCTTTTTAGTGGTCTGGAGTCTATGATTGAAATTCATGGAGTTCTATCCATCGGGGAAGTCAGGCATGTGAGAAAGTAGGAAGATATCTCATGGGAAGTTCAGGCATTCATCGATACATAGAGATAGGCAACCCTTGCATAAGATCTTCCCATTACAAAGGAGAATATCACATGCTATGTGGTGGAACCAATGAGAATGTACACCAAACTGGTAACCTTGGGGAATCAGGTGAACACCAAAAGGATCACACTCATATCGAATTCCCTCAAATGCCTACACATACATGATGAAGAACAACCACAAATCACCCCCATTGCAACTGGATACAAGTTGTGGTGCACATACCTAATGGAGCAAGTCCACCTGGACATTCTCGAACTTTCTATTGTTAAATTGATAGATTAGATTATCAATTTATTTTGTGATTTTGGCAATTAGATAGGATATGACATTTTTGGAATGTAAAGGGTCATAAGGAAGTCCACGAGTCACCAGGTAGTTGAAAAGTCATGAGGAATATCAAGAGTCAGGGGTAGGTCAAGATCCACCCTCATTTTATAAGTACACCCTCATGACACATTGTAAAGGAATTTTAGATGAGAACTTATTTTGGGACAATATTTTTTTGAGAGAACTTATGCTCTTCTGAGATATGCAAGGAGTAAATGTTATTTTCCACTATTGGATTAAACAAATATTTTATGCCATCATGCCATGAGTATTCTTCGCTTGATGGTTTGGATGTTCCTGAGGGTTCTTTGATACATAGTTTGTTAATGTGTTGTCTCGTGCTACAAAATTTGTTTTGCTACACATGGATGGTATATGATTTGCTAACTCTATGCTTGTATTGGTGAATTGTTTCATTGATATTTGTGTAATCTTATTGTTGACTGTGTGCTTACTTACACTCATAGATTCTTGATTATTGTGAACTTCTTTCTATTTTTTAAGCACTTTATTTTATGGAAATGAGTATTATATAAAGTCTGTTGACAATTACTTTATGTAAGGTTTATGTTTTTTATAATATTGCTATTCATGGTATGCATATTATAAAAATTTTGTCGGTTATTTCCTTGTATTGATTGAAGTTCATCCATTCAATTGAGCTTGCATCCCACCCTTGTATGAAGCAAGCTCAACTCATCTCAATGGAAATCGAGCCTACATATCGGATAGGATCCCTAAATCAAATGGCGCAGGCTCTAATTGGGATCCTACACCTGGGAGATCCCCTTTACAGTTGGCAGAGAATTATGGACCATCAACATATTTGGCGCTAGAAGGAGGGAATGATGGCAGATACCAATGCACGTCGTTACACTAAAACTTCCCCTCAATCTAGTAACCAACCCCATCCCCCCACCACTCCCAAAATACTGTACCATCCCTCTTTCGGTCCACCTTTCCTGACACCCCATCA
This sequence comes from Pinus taeda, assembly GCA_000404065.3. Taxonomy (NCBI): domain Eukaryota; kingdom Viridiplantae; phylum Streptophyta; class Pinopsida; order Pinales; family Pinaceae; genus Pinus; species Pinus taeda. The sequence continues at coordinate 74,713 of APFE030966592.1, forward strand.
AGGGGTTTCCCAACCTCCCCCTCTTGAAGATGCACCGGAAGGACATGAAATTCCTCTCTTTGAAGTCACCAACGAGCAGCTGAGGGCCATGTGCCCTATTACTCATCAGTTTTCGAAGGGTTTGAAATTAATTCCTGCCACTAACTCCCTCTTGGACCCTCACACCTCCATGCCTCATCACATGCATCAAGGCATCCTAGTTAATTCCATATCACAATTAATCAGGCTAGCACTTGATGACGATGCAGATGCCATTGAAAGGCTCTGCATTGAGGGGTTGGAAAGGCGCCCGACATCTGAAGGAGAGGACCCTAATAGTACATCAATAGGAAAAATAACCAGTCACGATGGGGAGGAACATAAGGAAACAATTAATAGGCCCCAAAGATACCCCTTTGAATAACAAACCTCTGAGAGAGAATATTGAAGGGGTCATGGGGCACAAGACCGAGGATAATCTTAGAGGATGCATTAAATTATACAATAATGAGTGGCTTCTGAGATTCCTTAGGAATCTGAGGAACTTCAGGAATGTGAGAAACACCAGATACCTAGGACACCTCATAGTTCCCTGAGGGAATGACAAGCACCCTCCCCACATCAATGGAGGGTCAGGCATGAAGAGAAAGTCGGAGGGGAACCCCTACAACCCCCTTTTTCCTCTTCCACCTAGAACCAACCACTATCAGCCTTGGGCTGGATGGATCAATCTCCATTAGGCATTAGGGGAAAACTTCATGACATGCCCTGCCATCCCGAGAAGCACCTCCCAAAAATAGACCTTGAAAAGGGAAACCTCGACTGATGATCATATTAAAAATTTCTACTTAGCCTTGAAAATAATGATGGTGCAACATGATGACGTGGCTTTCCTCCTTTTCCCTCAAAATTTCAAAATAAGGCCACCACCTAGTATCAATCACTGCTTGCAGCTTTGATTCGAACATGGGAAGAATTCTAGAAGACCGTTCTTGATTAGTTTTCTGAAGACAAGATGCCTTCTATTCTCCTCACCAAGCTCAGTACTTTAAAGTTCCATAAGAAGGAGAAGGTGAAACATTTCAACCAAAGATTCACCACCATTTTGAATAAGTTCCCGACAAATGTGGCCCTTGATGACTCCATCACAATTGATTATTACATCAGATCCCTTCCACGGGACATGTTGGCTTGATGGGGCCTGACCTAGGTTCAACGTTATCTATTCCAACCAACAAAGCCCTAACCGCTCGCCCTTTCATCAACAACCTGCGTAGCATAGGCTGCAGTCTCACTCAAAGTAGTATTGGGCTATGACAAAACTAGGTTTCTGCATCTAGAGGTTTGTGTGATAGGTTTGTTCAGTCCTAGGGTGTAGGTTTACCTTCGCGAACCCTTAACCCTTCCGAACAGACAATTACGGTAAATTCACTTAAACAGCTTCTTGATCTTTGCGAAGGTTCTTAATCATTCATAACATGTATAATTATTACTGATTTACTACTTTCACGCAACAGATAAGAGTTAATTCATATAAATTTTAACATAGAGAGAAATCATAGATACTTGCAGAAATAAGAAATAATACATAGATGCATCAGAATTGGCTCCAAAAGTGTCTTTATTAAATATAATTGTTCCAGTACAAATTTCTTTTCCCTGCACACTCAACTGTAGGGGCCTGCACACTCATCCCACTGACTTATCAAGGTCTCCACGCACTCAGCTACAAGATCCTTCCCCTTTCACCTAAGTACAAGAAACAAACCTTTCTTGCCTTAGCTTACTTCCCCTTATAAAAATTAGAATTTTGCTTACAATACCATGGTTTGCATACCATGGGCAGGTCTCAAAACCTCCTATCGCCTACCCACCTAAGGGACTAAAGCCCCTTTGACTCATACTATCTTCGCACTCCGCTTCCACATTTCACAGAGACTTTACATTTTATACAAACATTAACCCAAAATTTTACCAAAACTTAACCTAGGGACCCCATCCCAACAGGCTCCTGTTACATAGTATTTTGTCACACCTCCTGCACTTCCCTGTGACATACTTCGTAGTGCTTGAAACATGACCATTGTACAATATACTCATCCATGTATGCAGCTTAGATCCCTCCTAACACTTTGATTGGAAATTTCCTTGAGCTTTCCCTGAAGAAATAACTCTTAAAACCCTAAAATGAGGATCATCACATTTATGAGGCTTAAAATAGCGATGGTCACTTGTTTCAATGTACTTTACAAGCGATGGCATCGCTCTGTTCCCTTGCATACTTGTGATGATCCTAAAAAGGAAAATTTTCCAAAGAGGATGAGAAGCTTCGTGATCTAGAAGCTTCCAGGGTGGTGAGCTGGAGGTTGTTTCGAATAGAAGAGGTTGAATCCTCTCATCTTGGCCTCTTGGTCTTATGCATATGAGCTACCTCCTTGAGATGAGGGCCTAATATTATATTTGGAGAAGTCCTAAATTCCTTTCCCATCCTATAAATTCATCCTCTCCCATTCCCAAAAGGTTGGTCTATGTCTACTTGCACCCTTATGCTAAGCTTGTGCCTAGAGGCTATTCATTAGACTTGGAGAAGGAGTGATTGGAGAGTTCTTAGCTAAAACTTGGATTACCACCCAAGGAGAGACTTTCAACATCAAGGCTTTGGTTGTAAGCTTCCCTTTATTTCTTAATAATATAAAACTGTTGGTTCATATTCCAAATATATATATGTTCATGTATTATTTAGCTTGACATTCTCTTGATCACTTGTGTAGGTACATAAACACTGAGAGAAGCAGGAAAAATTCCGTGACAAAAGCGAATCAAGGCCCTCAACAAAGGAAATCAGAATAACATTAGAATGAGGTAGGCCATCCCTTTCGTTCTTATTTTCAATTATAGCCTAGGAAGATGTCTAGTTGATTGTCACTTCAGTTGCTAGACCCACTCATTGCGCTAGAGGGATCGTCTCTGTCCGAAGTGAGGATTAACCTTGTCAACAAAATGTTGACTCTACTCGGGAGCCTACGATCTTTTCCTTCCATTTATTAACCTTGTATTTTGACGAGTTTGATCAACCATTCATTCTTAGACTTCATTTATTGTTTGTAATTAGTCTCACTTTTTGGTAGATGCTTGAAGGTTGTTGATTTGAGCTGTTCTTGAAGATTTTGTGTTTTTCCTTTGTTTTTCTCTCCCATCGTGTTTTTAGCCCTGACAGTCACGATGATATCATGGGTTTGTTGATTACATTAGTGATGATCGATGCTTTTCTCTTAACAGATACGATGATTTTAGAAGTTAAAGAAATTTAGCGTTTGTATTCTTGTTTTCAGTTCTTTTTTCCTTCTCTGAGTGATTTACCACTGTGACCTTATTTGACTCTTTTATTGTTTGATTGCAATCGCCTCTTAACTTGGTTTAAGTGTGGTTGAAATTTGATTAGCATTTTAGGGTTCTAGGTCTTCCAAGTCAACCTTCATCCACTCGTTGATCTTCTCATTAGAGATCGATTACCTGTGTTAAAGAGTCTTTTGTATGTTTGGACATCCTTGCAGATCACTTTTGTTTCTTGTGTCTTAAGTTGGTTTCATTAGTGTCGGATTGAGTAGATACCGTGAAATTCACTTAAGTTCCATTTGACAAACAATATATTACAAATTGATTGTCTCATTTGAATCAAAAGCAAGTGTTTTCTTTGAGTTTTGTGTTTCAAAAAGCTAAAGTGAAAGTGTTTATATTTTCATAGTTTTCAAAGCATTTTTGTTGTATTAAAAACATTAATGTGAAAGAGATTTTCATGTTTGTTGGCTTGCTTGCATTCTATTTTATTTTTTGCATTAGATTACATTGATTGCACTAGAGTGAAAAGAAAAAATCATCATTATATCTTAAGGTATTTTTTATTTAAGCTTTGTTTTGGTAGTGCATTTGCTTATTATATTCAAGATTAGATTTCATGTTTTTTCATTTAGCATTTGGAGATTGTCATGGATGCACTTTTGCATTGGTTTGATGCATGATTTGGGTGATATTATTTCCTACATAGATAGCTTTCATCGAATTGAAGGATTTCATTTCATCATCTAGTTTCATTTTAGGAACAGGTAACATCGTTAAGGCCTTGAAACCGAAACATAATTCCAAGATAAAATTTAATATTTATCACTTAATTTAAGGAGCATTTGAAACATTAATGTTCATACTTAGTGGTCTAGGCTAGAGACGTGTTCCAACGTCTATTAAACTTAGCAAATGTCATTCTCTTCAGCATTAGACAAAGCTATCATGGACTTGTACTCCCCGTAGCGTTGATTATATAAAGGGAGACCCCCATAGGCTGCAAACCTTTATCCATAGGAAGTTGAATGTGTCGCCTTGTAAACGTGATACACCGAACACAACATTTATGGATATTGCCTGTACATATTTCAAGTCCTTGGTAAATTTATTAGCTTCGGTGTATATTGCAGTTCATGGTTACTTGGTACTCCTTTTGCTTAGATTCACCTAAGTAGTCATTTCGATCTTTTTTGACTCTTTAAATTTGAAAAGATCATCAAGAACTTGTCCTTTCAAGCTCGCTAAACCATCGAAAGATACTAGTCACCTTTTCGTCCTATTCTCGACTCTTAAAATATGAAAAGGCAAAGTTTTTGTTTCTAAAAATAACTACCCACAATCAACATGTCGAACCCAAGCAGTTGCTTCTTGGACCAATATTGAGTAATTCCCTGTTAATTTCAAGATTGTTAAAAATCTCTCAACGAATCTCGTTTCATTTTTTGCTTTTGAGAGGAAGTCAACATGGCTAAACCATTGAATTCATATCATAGTTCCCCTTCATTATCTGACACTGAAGGTTCCTCCCAAGGAGTTCATCCAAAGATTCTTCATTCACTTGAAGATCAAGATTTTGAACTTGGGATTATTCCGAGTGTCCAACCTCTATCTTCTCATCCAGCTCCATTGAATTCCTCGTCACCTCAAGAATGTGATCCTGATACCCCTGATAATCCTACTCATACCCCTCAGAGTCCGCAGAGGCTTGTTATCTATTCGTCAAATTCAATATTCGATTCTGTTATGATATCTCCTCAGCATCCTTATAGTCCTTACGATTAGCCTAGTATTCCTTTATAGTTATCTCCTTGTACATATCAGGTTCCTCGTTACTGGTTGTTTCCATCTATAGAGTCAAAAGGTGAAATACAAACCTCTTCTCTGGGTCATTCAGAAGTTTCCGCTACCCAGACTCCTCATGTCGATGATGAGAAATGATATGAATTTCCTCTAGAAGGCTTTCCTTATATAGGAAGAGTCCCATCTCTCACCTTTCCTGACTCTAGTGGACCCATGTTGCCACCTGGTTATACAAACTTATCTCAATTAGTTTCTGGTACTCCTAGTGCTTCGTCATTGTATCAAAACCCCATTTTGTCTTAAAATTCTATGCCTACATACGGTCTGTTCATTCAAAACATGACCTCTCGAACTTCTGTACAAACTGTTGTCACCTTAGTTCCTATTCAACCTATGATTCCATCTGAGCATGTCTAGTCATTTCAACCAACCTTTTCGATCCAACCGATTGTTTTAGGTCAGGTTTCGGTGAGTTCTTCTACCCCTCCATTAAGTGAACAAAATGTGCCACTGCCTGAGGGGCAAGATCTGAATACTCCTCTTGTGTCAGGTGAAACCAATATGAGTGGATTACAAACTCACATGGTTGGATTGAATCAACCTTATTATGGTGGTATTCCTAATATTGTTGGTCCATCCGAGTAAGGTAACATCCAATATCAGCAGCCTTATATGGCTCAATTTCCACTCCAATAGGATTATGTCCCATATGGTTCGTAAGCCTTGGTTAATCCATCTTACATTCCTTAATCAGGAGCTTATGTTTAGCTTGGTCAATCCGCTATGCCTAGTGGATATGGTCAGATTCAATTAAGCAATTATCAATACCCGTAGGGTATATCCCAAGGAACTATCTAGCAGCCCTTGTAGTAGTAAGGACAAAAATTTACAACTGCAAGGGAAACCTTTGCAGTAGTAAGGGCATCCTTTGCAGTAGCAAGAGAAAACATTACAACAACAAGGGCAACTGTTACGTCAACAGGGGAAACCTTTGCTACAGTCTCAACAACCTTTGTAGCCGCAAAATCAGTTTGTTAATTAGTCTACTGAACCTTTGTACTCGCAAGGACAACCTTTGCAACAACAAGGTCAAGCTTTATAGGAGAAAAGTTAGTCTTTGCAGAAACAAGGTCAACCTTCGTAGCAACAAGCTTTATATGCATATCAATAAGGTGAACCTTTGCAAGCCCAAGGTCAACCCCTACAGTAGTAGGGTCAATCTCCTTATTTCCAAGGTCAACATGTTCAACTAACTTATAACCCATATGCCATGTACAATGCTTATCAACAACCTATGGTGGGTCAATATCAAACCTACCCTTGACCAAATCCACCTTATGGTCAAGGTAACCCTCAGTGAGGACAACATCGGGTCTTGTATGGACAAAATCCTCCACTGTGGGGCCAAAATCCTTACCAGCAAGGTTGGAACCCATAGTTTGGGTCTCCTTAAAGGTGCTAAATGTCGTTTAACATGAAATTTCCTTTCTTGGCTACATTGGAGTTGCCCGATGTCTCGAGGCCCATTAATGATCCCATACTTCATTCATCTTACTGGCCTCTAGTTCCAACTAAAATTCCAAGAGATTTTCCCAAATTCGAGGGAAATTATAAAGAGGATCTACAATCCCATGTGATGACATATCACCTATGGTGCTCCTCCAATTCGTATGTTGACGATTTTATTTGTCTTCGCCTCTTTCAGAGAACCCTCACAGGTGCTGCCGCAAAATGGTATATCGAGTTACCTTGAGGTACCTATGCTAACTTCAAATCTTTGGCTATGGCCTTCCTCACCCACTTCCAATTGCCAGTTCGATATGAAACTGGCACTCATTTTCTCACATCCCTTAAGTAAGACACCGTGACCCACATTTCCGATCATATCCATGAATGGAGCCATGAACATCACCTCATCAAATTCGATATTGATGATGATTTTTTTACGGTTCACAAAATCATTCGTTAACAAGATTGCTAAGGATATAGCTATGGGTGGATGTGTTACTAAAGAACAAGCTATCACCCGTGCCTAGTATTTAGACTTAGTCTATTTGCAATCTGGCACATTGTATAGATGTTGCCTGATGCTCCGAGACCATCTTCAGATCTAAGAGCATCAAAGTCTCCTTGTTATCGTTATGTGATTTTGAATATTGGCAAGACAAAGTCACAAAAGATACGTCAAATCACTTAGGAGTATAGGATGTAGCCCTCCCAGACTTAGAGAGGGCTCTCTCTGTATATTTAGGATTTAACTTTATTTCCAATGCTTTAATGTGTTAGGCTAGACAAAATAATGAAATAAATTTATCACTTGATTTCTTGGTTGTTTGTTTGTTTGGTTGGGTTAGGTCATATTTGGATCCTTTCCATTGGACTATGGAGTCAAAGGTTGGGTGGTAACATCAATTTTCTAGAGAATTTGCAAGGCAAGCTAACTATATTTACTGGATCTAAAAGAAGAATGAAAAATGAGATAACAAAATAATGATATCAATAATGATTAAAAAGTACTGTAGTATTTCTTAATCATATTTCAGAGGAAAACATTTAGATTGTAAACACAGATGGAAATAAGGTGCTCCAACAACATATCTTAATCTATAATTTCTCTTTTTCAATAAGACTTAATGATGCACAATGAATAAACAACAATACATTCAATCATAGAAAGGAATGCATCACCAAATTAACACAGTTCAAGTATCTTGCAAACGTTCCTTTTTATTAATGCTCCAACTCGAAATTACAATGCTCCAAACAGAAAAGATAGTTTTAAATGACTTAGGTCCAACCCTTAAAATTTTCAATGCATGAAGTATTTAACAAAAACCTACAATGATTGCCTTATACAGTTGGCAATCTGTTATTAATTACACTGAAAGTAAATTGACTAATGTAATCACGAAGTGGCCACGATGAGAAAACTAGGACATTTGGTCCTCTTTTTTAGGGATGTTGTTGCTGAGAAATTAATTTCACTGTAGTGGCCCTGCTAACATGGCTAGTGCTAACTCAGGTCTACACTGTCACTTCAATCATCCTTGTCTTGCTCCTCTTGATAATCACATAGGTCACTCCATGCTTCTTCATCTGGAATCTTGATCTTAATTAACCTCCTGTATATTTCATCATCTTCAGTGTATTTTGCAAAGTGGGTTTGACCACAAAAACATGTTTTAGCTCTTGCTCAATGTAAATTGGATTGTTGATAGCTTCCAACAATCCTTTTCCTGTTATGCTGCCCTTAATGTTGGAGAGATTCATAACATCCAGGGCTATGCCTTGGAGCCCCTTGACATAATATTCTCTGCCCATGATTTTGTCATTGATAACAAATAGAGAAGGGAGACCTTTATGAGTTAAGGACTCAATTCTATTAAAAAACCTATTCATTGTTAGCTCTAAACTTTGACATTTTTCTTCTAGCTGTACATTCAGGTTCTTCTTAGCCAACACCTTTTTTACCTGAAGAATAGTTTCTATTTTGTCTGCTACTCCCAGCTCTTCTAGCTCACATCCGTTCCTTGAATTGAGAAATTTTATTATCCTGTTGGTTGTTGCTGGCATGTCTTTGAGTTCTAGATTAGTAGTTGAAATAGATTCTTTAGTTTTTTCAAATAACTCCTTCTGTTCAAAGATAATTTGTATGCCGGGCCATATTTCATTGATGCCATTGATGATGTTATGCCAAATGATCTCCTTCAATCTTCCTAGAGTGTTACCAATGGGTGATTCCTTTTCATATTTTTTTCAATCTTTCAATTAAGGTCCTTGCCCTCTGCATCTCTACTGAATGGTCACTTTCATCTCTTTTGATTTGGTCATGTAGAACACTGACTTGGGTTTTTAATCTCTTGATTTCTTCACTCTGAAGGTTCATGCCTTTCATGGATTTGGCTAGCTATTCTGTACTGCTTCCTGTCCCTGTAGTAGCTGTTGGTGATGTGGCTGTAGGAAGAGTTGAGAGAGGAAGAGCTTCCACAGTAGTGTTGGCCATTTGTGCTGCCTTATCTTTCTATTGTATCATTTTCTCCATCTCTGCTTCCATTTTTTTAATTTGGAGAGAATGTTCTGTTATTAACTTCATCGTTTCGGCCTTCTGACTCTCTGTTTCCTCTATCTCTTTGGTCAAGGGATCATGTGTTGCAGGCATTTTGAGCTTCTTCTTCAAAGATGCTATATCCAACTTTTTCTTGATTATTTCTTCTGCTGATTTTACATCTGAATGATCATACCCAATTCTCACTACTAAGTCTTCGAAAGACTTAATTCTGTTGTCCTTTGACTGAGATGAAATATTTTCCATCTTTAGCTAAGATTGAGGATTTGACAAGGCCACCTGCATTTTAAGCAAACTCATGGAAGTACTGGTTAGAGTAGAGGAAATAATTTTACCTGTTTGCTTGTGCATTTCCAACTGATCAATAGGATGAACATTCTTGACATCAAAATCAAAATAAGTTTGTTTGTAATTAGATGGAGTTTTGGGTTCTACTGTTTGTGCCTCCAAGAATGCCATATGCATTTTTCCTCTTTCTGAATAAAAGGCTAAGAGAAGTCTGCCTTGATAAGTTGCACTTTTTTTCCAAAATTGAGCATAAGTACTCTTTTTCAATATCTCATTCCTGATTTTTATCTCTCTGAAGGTGTCTAATATGTTCTCCTCCTTTTCTCGAGTTACATTACTAGATGAGAAAACTTGAAGAGACTGTTGCCTTTCTGAAATTAGAGTGTCATGAAAATATTGACCTCCAGTTGGGGATGAATCTAGAATGTCAATGACATTGATGACTATTTGTTGTAGTGATTCTTTTCCCATGTCCATGTGCCTCCTGGCCCTTTTTCTAAATTTTAGTTTGAATTCAGCCTCTGATGATTGTTCTTCTCTTGGACTTTTCCCTGTTGCTCCCTCTTCTTGTTCCTTGCCTTTGTCTGACCTATCTTGTGTCCTTTTCCTTTCCTGTTGTCTTGGGGTTTTCACACTTGAGGAAGAAATTACCTGTTCCTCACCCTCTTGTAGTGTGTCAGGCATCCACTCAATCTGGTTCATGTATTTTTCTATTTCAGGCCTTTGAGTGTGAATGTAGGGTCTTGACTTGTTCTCCACCCTTTTCTTGGAGATGATTCCCCATGGGTCATAGGACCATGTAAAACTGTGATAGAACTTTGATTCCTTTAATGCCTTGTCTGCCTCCTCACTTGTTTCCCTGCTGTTATAAATGAAAGGACCAATATGATATTTGATCCTAAATTGTGACTTCTTCTTTGCTGCTACAAAATGTATTTCATCTGCATTGATCATTTGTCTGATATATTCAAGTGCAAAGATCCTCATGGGGAGGAACTTTGGTAGCTTGTAAGGGGCCAACCCACATCCATATACTCTTAATTCAATATAATTTTGGTACAAGTACTAATCTCTTCTTCTTGCTTGATCTGACAACTGCATGATCCTTTTAATTTTTTTACTGATTCTGGGTTCTGTGGTCCCACTGAGGAGGCTCATTGCTAGGTGAACAAACATTTCTGCAAATATTTTGTAGCTGAAATCCTTTTGATCTTTCATCACTAATGTTGTCTAGAAAATAACTGATTGGGGTTCACCTTCTTCATTCATCTCGCTCATTGTAAACTGGAACTTGTCTGCCTGAAAATAAACAAACATATATACTAGAACTGAAGAGTATTGAAACACTTCCTCTGTGATAAAATTTGCAAATTGTCATGGATGGCATCTGCCAAGAATTTACTGAAGTTGAATAGGACAGAGGGCTTTGGTTCTGTTGATAAAATAGATAGAAAACCTATGATAGCTTCATCAAGCCATTGATCTGAATAATAGCCTATAAATAATAAAGAGTAGCGACTATGTGTCTAGTTCTATCAGGGAAAACAAAGGAGAAATAAGGAGGATTCTTGTTTAGTAGAGGTGTTTTCTCAGTCATGAAGAGTTCTAAGGTTTTAGCTCTCTTAGAAAAATCTAGTTTTTGATACATTTCAGTGAGAATCTCATGGGAAAAGGGAGTAGTTCCTTCAATAAAAGGAGCTTGCATCATCTGCATAATAGACTTCGCATCTATGTTAAACAATATATGTCATGTTGGGGCCATCACTACCCTTTTTTGTGGGTTATAGAATAAGTGGCATTTCTTGATCAATTCTAGGCAACTGTGGGTTTTAGGGAAGATATAGAAAGTTAAATCAGTGTCCCAGAGGCCTATATCATCCACTTCATCCACAAATGTATCCTCCCACCAACAGTATATGTCAAATAAATCGAACTCTGAGAGTGTCTTGTGTATCTTGAAGTCCTTGTCTGCAAGTGGTATGTGATCCAAATCCAGGGGTGGATGCACCATTGGATTAAATACCTCTTGTTCTTTCTTCTTGGGTGCCATGACTATCTTTTGTAAAAACCTTTGAAAACTGAACTGTGTTGAATTTGCAGTGAACTGCAACAGAAGGGATGAGAAGAAATGGGAATTTCAAATAAGGAAAAAAAAAAGGGATGAACCAAAAGCGAGATTCGAGAAGGGAAATGCATGATAACTACAGAAAAAGAAGTTTTATGCGACTATGATGCTATTTTTGTATGCTCACTATCCTCTCTGAGTATGACTGAATGAAATTTTGAATTGCACCTATAAGTGAAGAGAGTGTTAAAATTTGTAAATGGCGTGAAATGGTGCATTTGTGGTTTTGGGGTGTTTCCATTGGATTGGCTTGAAGTGGTGCGAGTTTGTTGGCTAATGGTCCAGCCAATTGAATGTGCAATGATGGGAAAGGAGGTTATAAGAGGATGGGATGGAATGGTGTCGTGAGGTGGTAGGAGTGATAAACGGTAACAACGAGGTTAATGGTTTGGATAAAGCGGAAACTACTTTTCGGAGGGCCCTGGGATTGGTAAGCGGAATGAGAGGGGGGCGGTGTGAAATCTTGAGAGAGCGACACTTCAGTGGCTTGAAACCACTGATTTCAAAACCACCCCCCCCCCCCCCCCCCCCCCCCCCTTTGGGATTAACTTTTGGATGGTGAAGGGGAACTGGAAAAGCATATGGTCCATCGGATTGTATGGAATGAGCAGGGATTAGGTGAGAGATGGGGGATGGGTAATATGGGATGTGACAGGTAAGTGAGTGGTGGGGTAGGGAAATAAATAGGGGGCAGACTATAGGGATATAGGGGTATAGAATAAGGTTAGGAAAATAATGTAAGACCCCTTCCATTTTTTATTTCTTTTCCTGATATTAGAAAAAACGTTGAGATATGTCATCACACTTTAATAGAATTTTTTATATCTTTTCACCTTTGCAATTTTTCTCAACCTTCCTACCCTTTATTCTTCTAATCTAACATTTTCTCTTTTTGCATTTGTAGGGTGAATTTGGACTTACAGTACCTTTCTCCTTTTTTGTCTTTGATTCTAACCTACTCTATCACTTATTTATGCCCTTGGTCCATATTAAACAGTTGAACCAATTTTATTTCTACCTAGCTACTGATTTACCAAGATTAAACTGTTTGGAAGATCTTTATTTTCTACCTATCAACAAAAATTGAAATTTGTTAAATAATGCTTAGACTGTATGATTTGAACAACATTTGGGGTTTTCTTTTTCTTCTTATTTTTTCTCTTTCCTTTTTTTTCTACTTTTTTTATATACCCTCTTTTCTTTTCTTTGCTTTTCTATTTTTTTTTGTGAAACCAATTGAATCTTGAAATCTATGATCAATTTGAAATCTGCAAACTGTGAGATACTCAATCACCTTGAGATACTATAAATTATAGGACCCTAACACTCCCGATGTATGGTGTGATTGGTTCCATGTCTCAGACTTCCATGAAAGCTTCTTCAAAGCAGAAATCTATTTCAAGCACTAGTTCCAATAATCCTTCGAAGAATTCAAACAGTCTTGGTAAACCTCTGTGGTACATGTTGTTCAGTCTACCGCAACAGATAAGGCCTCTAAAGGTAAGAAAAAGGGAAAAGGTAAAGCTAAAGTTGATGCCCCAAAACAAGACCCACCCAAATAATCTGCTAATGATGTTTATGAAAGAAAGCCGAAATATCCTTGCCTCATATGTGAGGAAGATCATTACACCAAGGGTTGTCCCTGAGGCTCTAAAGTTAATCACTTGTTTAAAGGGACTTTCGTTGTCTTAAAAGAACCATTTCCATCTCAGCAGACACAATTGGTAGACCAACTGTAATCTTTTGCCTCTTCTCGCTCCCAAGTTTTCCTGATGCAAAGTTCATAACCTATTTCAATTTCTACTCGAAACAAGGGACTATCAAACCACACATAAGCAGATGGTGGAGAAAGAAGTCACCAATATTCTTTCTAGTTCTACTCTGACTAGTTCTGGTCCACTCCATATTGAGTGCCCTAATAGTGAGTTCGTAATCGACCACCCCTCAAGAGTGTTCTTTGGAAATCATCTTATAATCTGAATGCTAGAGCTACGCAACACTACAATATTGTTGAGGATTTAGCTCAAGCACCTTCGGTGATGTCTTCCTTGGAGGTTCTTCAAACTTGTCCAATGCAGCGGAATTCACTGTTGTCTGCTATAGGTGCTATTAATCCTTCTGATTTGAGTCTGATTACCTTTGATCTTGAAAACCATGTGCCTCATCTTCCTCATCAGATTTCTTTTCTGATACAAATTATTATTAAAGGAAATATGATCCATCAGACTATTATTGATGAAGGTACTTCTACCTGCATCATGTCTATTTCTTGTTGGAATTCCGTTGGCTCTCCTTCTCTTAACCAGTCCCTGAACACTTTGGAGGGCTTCGATGGTAGAGGCTCATGTCCATATGATATTCTCATGAACTTGCTGAATGCATTGGAAGGAAATACCTTTGAATTAGAAGTAGAAGTTGTAGATGAAAATCTCAACTACAGCCGCCTTCTCGGTTGAATCTGGACCCACACGATGTTTTGTGTGGTTTCTTCTTTGTTCCGGGTGCTTCATTTTCCTCATGAAAGAAAAATTGTCACAGTCGATCAACTGTATTTTTTCTCTTCTGGCTCATCGAACGACAATGTCACTTATGTGGGAAATGATGAAATTCCTTATGAGAGTGTGGGGGTAGGTCTCTTCAAAGACTCTGCTTTAATGGGTAATTTTACTCTCCCACCTCCGCATGTTAATTCAATCAATATGATCTTGGTTTCTAGGGATCCTTGGATTATCCCTATCCCAACTCAAATTGATTCATTTGGTGATTATATGGCTTTAAGTCCATTGGAGAAAAATTATCAAGAAATCGTCTTAACTTCAATGGCCGCTTTAGAAAGTCATACTGTTTTCAGTAGGAACTTGGACACTTATGTGCCATCTCCTTGGCTTGGTTCTTGGGATTCTTTGGATCTGTTGAATGAGACATTCCCCACCGATGAGAATATTGTTGAGGTCATGTCTCTGGACGAAACTCCATGGAACAGTCTCCATCATCGTTCTTCATTTCTTCCTAGCCTCGGTGAGATGCTTTCTTGTCTTGAAGAGTTTGTTTGTCATTGTCCCACGCCTCCACTTCAAACACCTGTCTTGGTTCATAAAGTCTTGTCGGAGGGTAATATGGGGAACATCACTGCTACTAGGCCTCTTGACATTTCCACTAAACCTGGGATTGTCGAGAACATTCATATTGGGGTTTCTTGTTCTCGATATGAGATTAGGATTTACACTCAACTTTTTAAAGAATTTTGAGACATCTTCGCATGGTCATATGAGGAAATTCCTGGTATTGATCCAACAATAGTGGCGCATGAGATTCCAACTTATCCTGGTGCCAAGCCTGTTCACCAACAATTTTGCCCATGCATCCTCGAAAGGCTGCTACTATTAAAGTAGATGTGGAGAAGCTTTTAAAAGCAGGTTTTATTTATCCTATCACAATGACAGATTGGGTGTCAAACATTGTCCCTATTGCTAAAAAGAAGGGCACAATACGTGTCTATGTTGATATCAATCGTGCATGTCCGAAGGACAATTATCCCACTCCTTTTATTGATTAGATTATCGACGAGTGCTCTGGGAGTGAAATTTTCTTGTTCATGGATGGTTTTTTTGGTTACAACCAGATCAACATTTCACATGATGATAAACATAAAATGACATTAATCTATCCCTGGGGCACTTTTGCTTATAAAAATATTCATTTCCATTTAAATAATGTTGGTGCTACCTTCCAATGAGTAATATCTTATGCATTTCACGACATTCAACATATTTTTCAACCTTACCTTGACAACTTACCAACTCATTAGACTAAGCCATGACCATCCAGATCATTTAACATCCATCTTCTTGCAATGTTGGCATTATAACATCCATCTCAATCCACACAAGTGTGTGTTTTGCATTGAGTCTGGCCGACTCTTGGGTTTTGTAGTGTCCCACAAAAGTATCCAAATCGATCCTTTAAAATTTGAGGCCATTTTCAACTTACCCCCCCATACCTCATTGTTGCAATTGCAGAGCTTGTAGGGAAAGGCTAACTTTCTCCGTCGATTCGTCCCTAATTACACCGAACTCGCCAAGGGTTTTAATCGCTTACTTAAGAAGGGGATCCCTTTCATTTTGGATGAAGTTGCCCATAAATACTTTGATGCTTTGAAAGACACACTTATCAATGCTCCTTTACTGCATCCCCCCAATTTTTTTACTCGACGTGATTACTTCCTATAGTTGGCTGCAAATGATACTACTATTATTATGGTGTTAGTTTAGGATGATGACAATGGAAACGAGCATGTGGTTTATTATTTAAGCCAAAATATTCTTGATACTGAGTCTCGATATCCCCATGTCAAGAAGCTTGCCTTGGAAGTAGTCCATGCAGTCCAAATATTTCGACATTATATCCTCTTACAGGAAACCATAGTGATTTTTGATGGCAACCCCATGACCTATATACTGACTCGTCAGTTACTGGAGGGAAAATACTCCAAATGGATCCTTATCCTATAGGATTTTTATTTGGAGATTACTCCCACCAAATAAAATAAATCGCTCATTTTTGTTGAGTTGATCTGTGCCCTTCCATATGCAAGCACTTCGACTGATTTTGTTTAGCAGATTCCCGATGAAACTATGTTTCTGATCAACACTCTCGACCCATGGTATGGAGATATTATCATTTATCTTAAAACCCAAACCTTCTGATCCAAGTTGTCTTGATACGACCTAAGTCGCATCCAGCATCAGTCCTAACCCTATCAGATCCTTGGTGATACATTGTATTGGGTCGGTGTGGACTCTATTCTTCGAAGGTGTCTCACCCTAGAAGAGGCTGAATGAGATTTGAATGATTGCCACTATGGTGCCTGTGGCGATCATATGTCAAGCTACGCCACCGCTCAAAAAATCCTCCATGCCATTATTTCTAGCCTTCTATCTTCTAAGACTGTATTCTAGCTATTCAAAAATGCCACAAATGTAATATTTTCAACCGCAAGCAGCACGCCCCACCCACACCTTTACACCCACTAGTTACCATTGGCCCATTTTCTATATGGGGAATTGATTTCATGACATGTAACCCTCACTCAGCCGGGGGGCATGGTTATATAATCGTTGTTTTCGACTATTTTACTAAATTGGCTGAGGCGATGCCTACATACAATGTTGACGGTATTACTACTGCTCAGTTCCTTTATAACCACGTCATATCACGTTTTGGTGTTCCTCAAGCCATTGTCACTGACCATGGATCACATTTTTGTTAATATATGATGGAAGAGCTTACTACTCGGTTGGGCCTTCATCATGATAGCTCAACTCCTTATTATCCAAAGGCCAGTGACCAAGATGAGGCAGTTAATAAGGTTTTGATTACTATGCTTCAGCGTACTATTGGGAAGCACAAAAAGGATTGGAATTTGATGCTATTTTCAGCTCTCTGGACTTACACAATTTCTGATAATATGACCACTGGATTCACTCCATTCCAGCTGGTGTATGGTTTAGAGGCAACTCTTCCAATCGAATGCGAAATTGCTTAGCTCAAATTAGCTATTGAAATTCTTCTGGATACCTAGCTTTAAGAGGAACAACTTCTATATCTCGAGAGGCTCGAAGAGACTCATTGCATTGTTGTGATGGTCATCAAAGCTCAAAAGAAACGTGTCAAAGCTCATTTTGACCAAACCATTTCTCCTCACACTTTTGTTGAAGGTAACTTGGTCCTTCTTTACAATCAAGCCAACAATAAATTAGGAGCAGGAAAGTTTAAACCCATGTGGCATGGGCCCTACATCATTAAGCGCATCTTACAAAAAGGTTCCTACGAGCTATGTGATTATGAGGGAAATGCATTGCCACAAGCCCACAATGGGTTGTATCTGAAGAAGTATTATGTGTGAAATTCGTGTAATGAATTTTGTACATTAGTGTGCATTTTTGAGTTTTGGTGTGTTTGTTTTCTTGCAGACGTGTTTTTCTGCTTACCCTATGTTCCACTCCATTTGCAGATGTACTCAAGCCATTACATTGGTTTTGTTGATGGTGCTTCTCATAGCACACAAAATGTGTCTTCCGCAGCATGGGTACTCTATGACCCTAATGGCGAGCTGATTAACTTACAAGGTATATGCCTTAGTCGAACAGCTAATAATATTGTTGAATACAATGTAGTCATAGAACTCTTGTCAGAAGCAGTTGCTCTTGGCATTAGGGATTTAGTTGTCAAGTTGGATTCACAGCTCGTTGTCTTACAGTTAAACAATAATTATTCAGTAAGAAATCCACAAATATTGCATATGTATCTACGTGTTATATTACTGGAAAGAAATTTTGATTTCATCACATATCAACATATTCCATGTAATTTAAATTCATTAACAAATGCATTAGAAAATTTGGTTCTTGAAAGGTATTTGCATCATTTATA
Organism: Pinus taeda; assembly: GCA_000404065.3. Classification (NCBI taxonomy): domain Eukaryota; kingdom Viridiplantae; phylum Streptophyta; class Pinopsida; order Pinales; family Pinaceae; genus Pinus; species Pinus taeda. The sequence continues at coordinate 92,742 of APFE030966592.1, forward strand.
AAATTGATCATATTATGGACGCATAAGTAGAAAATAAAACACACACACACACACAGATATATATATATATATATATATTGCGTTTGTTAAAGTGTTTACATCAGGATGTAAAAAAATAGAGTGTTCTAGGACACTTGGCTTTCAAAGCCTACAAAATGTGTAAAAGAGCTAGAAAGGCTATCAGCCTGCACAGTGCTCATGATAGCATGAGACCACTCTGATCACTTGACCTAATAGCTGACGCAGTATCACAGATAATCCCATTGTGTGTCTCTACCAATGAAGTGGGACATCGCCTGATTACCAGCCAATGATGTAAGTTGTTAACAGGCGCGAGAGGAATCACCAATAATGACAATGACCCTCAAGGTACTACAGTACAATTTGTGCAGTGTGAAAAAGGACTTGGCATCGAACACCATGGAAAATCTCTCAGTCGAAGGCCATTAATGTAAACTTGTCGTCGAAAGTGAGAAACTTGCCATTGAGGCATGCAAGCTTCAAAGTACTGAAAGGGTTGTTCCTAGGTCGACTTCTTCGATAATGCGCTGATGTCGACAAGAAGTGATCCATGTAGGAGGGCCTTAATGAATCCCACATCTACGACACAAAATGAAGCAAATGATTTTGAGGTGAAAATGATCTGATGATACAGGGTTCATGGTGGCGGTCATGAAAGAATGGAGCATGAATGTATTGCAGCGGGTGAGACACAGGCGAATTCTCTGAATGACTTCTCTTGAACATATCGACGACATTGATGATGGGTTGGTAGAATTAACCCCAAAGATGGATGGTGTGATGGACCAATGGTGATATGACCAGTGAACGGAACAACCCAACCCGACTCGGATGCGGAGAGAAAGTGTCATGTTCAAGAGCGACTTGCTACCAATAAAGTTTTTTCAAGTTTTCTTCCCAAATTTTCCCCAGTCATTGCTGACTAGTGCCTCTTTATTTTTGTCAAGCTTGAGGAGGATAACATATTCTTGTTCTATAATTTTCCCTTCGGGAAAACCCGTCGCTATATTTTAACGAGCCTAGAGACAGTGAAACTTGTTCTTGTCCATTTGGACGAGTTTGTCGCTATTCGGTTTTAACGAGTTTAACGACAAAGATAACTCGATCCTTTTCAATTATAGAGAGTCTGAAAGGGATGGAAAGGAAAATCTAAAGATTCTTTTTCGTCATATAATCCCTTAAGTCCAAAAAAGCGTAAAATAATACGAAAGGGATGAATGCTCAGTAATTTTAATGAGCCGGACAAGAAAAGCGCTCGATCTTTTTGTGTAATAATCCCTCAAGTCCAAAAAGATTAAAATCTAGAGGAGGGATAGCACTTCCGATGAATTTAACGAGCCGGAGAGGCTAATCGCTCGGCAATATTTTCATATTTTACGAGTCAGTTGAAAAGAGCTTAAAGGAGACTCGTTTTTCGAGGAACGAGTGATGATTTTGGGTAGCAGCTGATTTCAGGTAAGGTTTGGAATTTTCCAATCACGACAGCATCACAAGGATGGCTAATAGAATCACTCTTTGCAGATGTTCCTCGAAAGGGTAAACAATCAAATGGAGGTGAATGATCGGCTAAAAAACAGAGTGGAGGTGATGATGAGAACACGACCAAGG
>APFE030966616.1:0-13149 GCA_000404065.3 Pinus taeda
AAAAAAAACTTAATATAAAAATAATCACAATCTTCATGAAAATAAAACTTCATATAAAAAGTATCACAATTTTCGAGCAAGATTATAGTTCTATTCTATTTTTTACATTTAGTTTATTTTTCAACCAATTTGATGTGCATGGTGAAGGAAGAAAAGGATATTTTCTTCTTATTCTTTTGTATCAACCAATACAAATAAAATATTCAATTCTTCACCAATTCCTTTTATAAGTATATTTCCTCGAAATTGTAAATTGTGTGTTATTCATAACTTATTGTAAACATTTATAATTTGCAATCAAATGATTAGTGCTCAACAGTTTCAAAATTGCTTAACGTAATAAGTGAATGAGTAATTATGAGTAGTGAATATTTCACATGTATCTCACTGAAAGACCTTATATATAAATTAATAGTATACAAGTTGCTTAACTTAGAAAAATAAGAATTACAAACTGTATATAGGATTTCTGTTTCAAGTGTTTCATATAATGTATTATGAGATAAGTGGCAATATTTCTACCAGCTGTATGACTCAGGTCGGTCATAAGCGATAATATTTTTTTCTCACAGATCCATCCTCAATCGAGCATCATCATCACAAGATCCATTAAAAGGCCGCAGGAGATCATTTTCAGGATTCATGGTGTCATCCTCAAAGGGTGATCAGCAATCCTCTGCAGGATAAGTTTATGGCTTAACAGATGGGTGTGTTAAAATTTTCCACTTCTGTTGGGCTTCATGCATGAATACAGTTATTAGAGATAATATGGCTATTTGATTTTGTCAACCACATGTTAATACGCCTTACCTATTAAGACTCTACTTCGTCGTTGGAAATTCTACTTCGTCGTTGGAAATTACAGTGGATTACAAAAATCGCCAAGCTTCTCATTCTCTGTCGAGACGCTGGATATGGTGACTGTGCGAAACGTAACAGTCATAAATACAAATGGATATTATTATGAAATAATCTTGGCTAGTTCAGGCACAGTCGTGTGTGTTTGCTTGATCAGAACCTCTGAGAGTGATGATCCCTTTATCAGTTCGATCGAGTTGAGGACTCTCAGAAAAGGCATGTATGCAGAGGCTAGGCCAGGAACGATGTTGAATCTTGGGACGAGAAGAGCAGTGGGTAGAAATTCAATGGCAAGGTGAACATTTTGAAAATTTAAATATCTAAATCTCAGCGTAATGATCTTTATTGCAATATTGTAAAATTATAGCTCTTTAAAACTCTCTCTGTGTAACAATGGAGTGTTGAGAATGAAAACACTTAGTACAAGGAGTTTGAACTTTGAGCCTTGTGGTTTGTTACATAGCTCTTGTGATATTTTTTATTTAATCATTGAGTTGAATAGCTTTGTATGGTAAATTAAGCAGGTATCCTCTTGACAACTTCGACCGCATTTGGACATCCGATGGAATTTTAAGTGCTGAAACTAAAAAAAGTGTACAGCCTGTAAGTTCTAAAATGCCAATTTCAACAAAGAATACCAAGGACTTTCCTCCAGTTGCTGTCATGCAAAAGGCATGGGTTGTAAACAGCTCGCAACCCTACTTTGGATTCTCTGAACGATCATTCGTGCAAGGAACCAAATCATTACTTCTGTTGTATTTTGCAGAGATCGAGCGGTTAAATGTGTCTGAGTCGAGATCTTTTTACATCACAATAAATGGTAAAAAAGGTTTGAAACCATTACTATGGTGCGAAATTATTCTGCCATAGAGCTACCCTTTTTATCCGATACAACAGATATCCAATTTAATTTAGTGAAGGCTCCTAAGTCGACGCTTGGTCCGATAATCAACGCCTTTGAGTATTACATCCTAGTTGATACGCAACCGGTGACTTATTTACAAGATAGTAAGTTCCCTCACCAAACTTTTCATGCTCAAATTATTGCTATTATTATTGAATGTCTCACCAAGTAGCTCCCAAATTGCAGTTGAAGCTCTCCACGGTATCAAAAGGAGTTTCAACATAAAAGATTGGATTTCCGATCCTTTCTATTTGATCCAGTGGAAAGGAATTGGGTGTGATAGGAGCTCCGCCCTCATTAGAATATCGGAAATGTAAGTTTAATTCTTTGATTTGCTTGCAGCTTAAATTATAAAATTGATTTGAAGAAGAGATGTAGTGTAATAAAGCCAGACACCTTGTCCATTTTCTATGCTCACTTGGTTTCCAGCTCCGAGGTTTAGAAACATTACATGGGCCCACCATCAGCCTGCAATAAGATATAAATCTGATATCAAAAAACCATACTAAAGAAGAGAACATAATATGTTTTGATCGAATATTCACTCATATCATTCTGACAAATTTGTCATCGAACATTTAATCTAGATCATGGTTTGACTCATGGTGTTCAAAAGCCAGTTCCATGAATATATTGACTCTCCTAGCAAGATTCCATGGGAGGAGACCCAGTAACAAGTTACAACCATTTGTTTGAAGCATATTTCTAACCCCAACGACATTTCTTATGCAGAGACGGTTCTAAAATAAATCTCTGCAACCAGAATATCACCAAATCTATACCAACGACTACCGTTATGAAATCAACATGTTTAGAGGTAACTGAGTGCACGGTTCATACTATTTGCCAGGACCTCCATCCAATGCAATTAGCACATCCCAAGTAACAGAGAAAATCAAGTTCACAGAAAAAGATAGGGTTACAAAGCTGAGAAGAGCACCTCTAAAAGTGAGCACCTGGAAAATTTCAAAATACTGGTGTTTTCTGGATTAGAATATACCAGAGAATTCTTTAAAAATGCATTGGCAGCAATCCTACTTCCTTTGTTGTCTACAATGTAATCTTTGACTGCCCCTCTGGATACGAGAGCGGCAGAGAAACCATCTACTCTCAACCACCCGCTTAAGGTAATGTTGTCTAATGCTTCTGCAACCCTTGGCACTATCAATTAAACAGAAAAATATTGTTCATCCGAAGCCAGGGTGATGACTCCTCTGCTATCTTTATCTTTAATTTATAGAGATCTGATGAGCATCTCCGTCCATATTTTTATCCATTATCTAATCGAAAGAATGAAATGGAGTGAGGTGCATTGTATCCTAAGATCATTACTATTTATCATTTCAAAACCGTAGGAACTTACCATTTCTCTGTTTGCAATGACGTATGTGTGTTCAAGTACTGTTCTTTCTTGGTCTAGAGAAAGTGATCTCGCAGCTTCTGGATCGGCCTCCCAAAAACAACAAGGAGTGCTCCCATTTTTAGCCATCAATCCAGCTTAAATCAAACACAAAAACCTTCAAAATTTGCTTAAAACTTAGAAAGAGTGGAGTGTTGTGCCACGGGCTCTGCAGGATACAGAGCAGAATTAGGAGCGTCCATGTAACCGTATCGATCTTCGCCACGCAATTGATGGGGAGTTATTAACCGCGTGGAGTATCAATCTTCTTCGCGCAATTGCTAGGGAGCTAGTAACCACGTGGAGGTATCCATCCATCTTCGCTGCTAGGAGAATCTGACGGTAGAAGATGCTTCTATCATCTAACATAGATAATCGATGGTCCATAATCACACACGGTAACAGCTGGGGGTGTTGATCTTAGAGGGAACGCCTTATGGCGTAATTAATATTAAATTTAATGTATATTAATTGTTTATATTCAGGGACATTTTTAAGGATGATATCCCAACTCCTATGTGGGAAGTTGTCATCTTATGCTTTTGAGTGCAGCGCCATTTTCTAGATCAAGAAACTGAAGTTTCTTCGCTGCTGTAAGGGCCTCATTATCTTATGTCTCATTCTCTAGAACCACACATGTTGCATATTTGACAGGGTTTCCGTGGTTCCTCTCTGTTGACGAGAAGCAGAAGAATGAGAAAAGTCCAATTTCGAATTTGCATCTCTGCAAAGCCAACAAAGTGTGTTTCCACACCTCCATATCACGTTGTACATTCCTTTACAAGAGCAATCCAAATAATTTTTTAACAGGTTAATGGTAAGTGACTCGACCTCTTGCATTGAATACAGTAAGCATTCAAACATTTTTGCGTTTGGAGAGAAATTACTTACTACGCCTCACATGACATTGTTTCCGTTCTCTTCAACGTAAAGTTAAAAGAACTCCTATGAAACCCATTTCAGTCCCTAACAAGGACAATGATATGCCATGATTTATTACCATCAATTCAATTGAAAAACCAAACCATGAAATCAGAAGGCCAAACAATCATGAATTTGGTTGGATAATCGAAACAAAAAAAATCCAAAACTACGATCACAATCAAACCTGAAAGAAACCCCACTCTGTTTTCACGCTGCCCTGAATACAAACCTAGGAATTACGTAACCAAACCAAAATAGAGAACGACAACGCCCAAAATTACTGAGATTAGAGATTATGGGGCAGGTACAAAATGAAGATGGTTTGTCTTATATTCTATTTATTAGTGTTAGCAGATATTACTATTTTGATTAATTAGTATAACTTAATCATTTATTTATGTAAAGTTAATTGAGCTATCTAACATCACGTCTACTCCATATGTAGAGTGCTTATGTGAAATATATATAAGTGGGGTATTATATGTAATATATACATCATCCATAAATATAATATCTCAATGTTTATATTATTTAAACTACAAAAGAATATATTTGAGAGATATAAATTTCCTTTCTTAATTTTTGATTCCTAACACAAAGTTGAATATATATAAAATTGAAAAAAATATTTAAATAACTATTTTTTTGGACATAGGTCATGAAACAAATATTTCAATATACATGTGAGAGTAAAAAATTTTAACATCAGGGAGACTTGTAATTCTTTCAATGATTAGTATAGAAATGATATATAATATTTTCAAAAATATTATATGTGTGTGGATAGAGAGATAAATAAATAAATAAATAGAGAATCACACATGTACAATTTTCAAAAATTGTAATAACAAAAACTGGTTCAATGTTTGTGTGCCTTTCTATATATCGAGAAAGAAAGACACCTATGGATATATATTTCTAGTTTCCTAATACATGGGAGCATGTAGTAACATTTTAATGTTGATAATGTCAATCGTAAAAAATAAAAAAAATAAAAAAAATAAAAAAAAATCAATGTCAACTAAGAATATATTCTATAAAATAGGCAAAAATAAAATTATTCTTATAGTTAAAATATTTTTACACAGAAGGTGTTCCTATGATTGGTATATTTATACACAGAAGGTGTTGCTATGATTGGTTTTGTTGGGCATATTCATCCAATGATATAGACTAATTTTCATCTTCCTTCCTCTATTGATAACAACCTTCTCGCCTTTTCGTACTCAGGCATGAAAATATGGACAGGTGATCTTGCAATATTGTACCAAGGTAGGGCCACAAGAACACCACATTCTTTGAAGTGGCATTCAAAAGGACTCGCGCTCAACTCACCAGTCCCAAGATCGTCACGCTTGTAATATAACAATTAAGTGGGAAACTCAAACTTGCATTAAATTTGTGGACTCAAACGTCAATAGAAATAAAAATAAAGAAAATTAAAGATTTGCAAATGTTCCAATCCATAAATTCAAACTTCAAAAAGTGAGTGTCAAGCAAGTTGTAGCTTGCAAATCATGGGTTGGTGCTCCTTCGAGTGGGTGATGCTAAATATTTGGGGTTGTAGCTCCATTTAGTTGTAGCTGATAAAGCAAGGAGTTGTAGCTTCTTGTTGGTTGTAGTTAGACCTCGTGAAAAAATTAAAGAGTAGCTTCGAAGAATTTATTTATTCCTTATGTGCTGCATTGTGATTGCGGATATTGTTTTATGAGATGCTAATTTCAACTAATTGTTGAACTACTTAGTACTGTCCTAGTGTTCTAACACAAGTGGAAAAAGGGGTTTAACTAATAAAATTCCTACAATACTCATTCACCCCCTAGTATTGTCCTGATTACTGACATAACACTAAAAAAATTTCAAGGCCGTAAGGCTTCATCCAGTGCATCCCCATAGGGTGTAAATTCATTCATAATTTTTTCCAAAATTTGTTTTTGTAAGATTTGTAGGACCTTCCTTTTCCATTTTCTTTCAAAAACAAGCAAGTTACATCCAAATGTTCAATTGTTAGGTGGTCTCAACCTTCCCTAAGGGAAACTAGGTCTGTTGACCACCTAATGACATGATAAGCCATCCAAAAACAAAATAGAATAAGTCTATATAGGCGTGCTATAAATTTTTGATTGTCTTTATAGTTCCTCACATCTAGATATCTATAAATATACTGAAAGTACCGAAAAGGTAGAAATTGTTGCATATACTAAAAACTCAAAACAAGGAGAACCACAAGATTACTTGTCATTAACTGAGTCAACTGGGGTGGGGACCTTTGCGCTTTACCTGGGATGTTCAGAATGAGGAATGCACAGGATCTTCTTTTCTATGCGACTGAGATGTCCATTTTTCTTCTGAAGCTGGAATTTGATTTGCTGAAATTCCTAGCTATAATCCAGGAAAGTTTGAGGTGTCATAGTTGAGCTTGAGGGAATGTGCTCCAGGGCTTTGCCCAAAAGGCTCTTCATCAACCAATATAAGTGAAGTGTCTACTTGTATTGAGAGGTGTAACCCTCAGAGTTCCTAGGATTATGAACCAATATATTTCATTCCTCCATATCAATATCCTAAAACTCAGCTTGCTTATTTAATTTCTCTTCCCATTGTGATATAAGTTGATGAATGGGATTTGAGACGGAATGATAGGAAATAGATGCTTCGTTTATGATCCTGGAGGTGGAATTGCATCTACGATTCTCTCCAGTAGAAGTACTGGGATAATTTTTCATTTTGGGTTGTTTCCAAAGACCACAGGAGCCCCTTGTGGTCCTCCCTCTCCCGGAAGCAGCGCGAGCCATAGTGCTTGTTACAAGGGACTGACACAATTGGCAAAAGACAATTGGAGTGAGAAAATAAAATTGAACCTGAGTGAGCCAAAATCCAAGAGCCGAGAGCTTCCAAGGTTTGCAATTAGCCAGGGAACTTGTCAGGTTGAACAAGTGTAAGAACCATGACCCATAAAAGAACTATTGGTATCTCTTAGTGCAACCCATGTCCCTGAAACGAGAATAGTCCCAAGGTTGATAAATAGAAGTACACTAGAACACAGACCAATGGAGGGTATCATGACAGATCTCATTGTTACGAGGTCGAGACCATAAAAAGTTAGGGACGCGACCACATAGAACTAGACAAAAACATAAAAGGATACTCCACTGACATAACCAAAGAAACTAGGGGTTGCCCATGGGCCTTACCATCAACATGCCCATGTGAGGAAGCATAACCCCAAAGAATACTAACACATGGATATAGAAAACCAAACAAGCCTCAAACAAATCAACAACAACATAACCCTCCTGGGAAGACCTCTTCTATACCATTCCATTCATTGCATATCCCTTCTTCCATGAACCCCACAGAAAATAAATATGTGCCATGATAAAGAGATATATGAAAACGTAGAGGACATAATCAAGACTAGCGACGTGAACCCACTGCAAAAGGACCTTGCTCTTCGAATGACCGCCACGGGGTTCCTCAACAACTTGCCAAACTGCTCAACTCCACTATAATGGAAAGACATAAAACAGACGGAATAATTACTAAATTCATTGATGGGAAGGTCATGATCTTGTGAAGTTTTCCTATTATCAAAACCTTCCAACCTTCGATTGAATGCTAGCATGAAATCATCCACCCCTCCATGTGCTTCATGCATGTGGAGGGTGGTGTGGAGGCCCCTTCAGATCCACATACCACCCATTATAAATTGATTTGATGGATATTTTCTTGATCGCACCATAATCGAGGGATAAATATTTTGAAGCATTAACTAACTATGTATGAAATAATTCCCAACACTCCTCACTAGAATGTTGTAGGTGCATTGCAAATTCCATAAGGTGGGAACCTATAAGCAAATGTACCCTAGGGGCAATTGAAAGAATTTTTGTCCCGGTTTTCAAGAGTAATATGCATATTCTTATAGCCACTAAATCCATCCAAGAAAGAGAATAGTTTCTACTAGCAAAGTGTTGAGGACCTAATTAATAAACGATATTGGAAAATGATATTTTTGAGTGGCTTTATTCAACTCCATCTAATCCACACAGACTCTCCACTTTCAATTTTTCTTGGGAACAATAACAAGTTGAGATACCCACTAATTGTTAGAAATACGGAAGATGAAATTTGCATTTAAACTTTCTTAAAGCTCCTCCTTGGAAATATATTTTAATGCTAGGTTCATTATTTGTTCAGGCTCTCAGATAGGCTAGGATCCTTCCTGCACATAAGTATGATGAGTGTACAAGGTAGGATGTATAGACCTCACATCTTTATAATCGCATGGGAAAGCTTCTTTATTCCATCTGAGTAACATCAATAATTTCTCTCTTTATTTAGGGGATAAATTAGGGTTGATATTTAAGGTTTTCCTAGGCTGAATATCCACTAGTACACCCATAAGGCTAGGGGCGATAGGTATTCCCCATGTAACAGGATCATCAAGAGTTTCTTTCTCCTTGGATTTGTCTATTATAGAACTTAACAACCATGATGTGGGTGGTGTATGAATACAAGGATAATTAATAAAGTTGTTAATGAAATCGTCTTCATTCTCATTTTTAAAGTGCAAAGCCTTTCCTATGATGCATATTGGATGTGCATAAGCTTCTTCCAAGTTAGACATAGGCCATGAAGGACTCTCAAATTCGGAATTTGGTTTAGCTAGAGTGTAAAGAACAAGGTCCTTGGTAGTGTGACCATTAGAGCTACTCATACAACTAGAGCTACATCCAACAAAATAATCCGCAGTAGCTAGCCATAATATACCCATAATTAAAGGATGTCCACCTAAACATGTTCTAGGTTAAAGCACAATGAAATCTACTAGGTACTGCAAGGAATCTACTGTAATAATGAAATCCTCCAATACTCTTTCCAGTCAAATTATAAACCTATATGCGAGTTCCAAAATAATAAGTTTTGGTCTCTGATTGGTAAGCTAAAGTAGTTCTATAGTTTCACTTGTTATTATGTTGATTGATGCACCTACATCAATCAAGGTATTCAGGAGAGCTATTAAACTAATGTGAAAAACTACATTTGGGTTCCTTGGATCATCATATTTACTAAGTACATTATTTCTCAAAACCATTTATGATAATTTACCAATAACATGCATAGTAGGGGGATATCGATGTTTCCTACATATATTTTTAACACACAACTCCTTAAGTGATCCATATCGCTTGGAGTAAAGGGATCCATACATGTAAGTTCTTTAACTCCTTTAGGAAGTTAGTCTCAAATTAATGTGTATCCTTGATCCCTACTAATCATTCTTGGTAAGAAGGCTGCAAAGAAGTCTCATTTATAGTAGTTGTTATAAGTATTGTAGAGGAGGTAATATTTGTTGTTACTGTAGGATTGGTTTTTATAGTAATATTGGCAGTAATGCCAACTCTTATACATTCATCAACTATTTTAGCACTAATAGTAACATCGGTTGTTACAACATGTTTCTTTTATAAAGATACTTGAACTAAGTTTTGCGACCTTGATATGTTTTCTACCTCATTTACTATTATGAAAGGAGAAACAATGGGGGTTACCACTCTTGCCAATTGTAATTCAATCTCATTTACATTCCTTGGGTGAAATATCATAGGTAGGGAGAACTAAAGTTTCAATCCACTATATTGTGTTACTATTAGGGTTAAGGTTGGGTTTTATAGGTAGTGGAGAACACAATGGAGCACTTCTCATAGGTACATTAGAAGGAAGCTCTAATTGTTGTTGTTGCGTTCGAATTTATAGAGGATTTTGGTTAAGGGGAACAGGCCCTCACCATGGCTTAAACCATGAAGGGACATGACACTTTGGCTAGGGCATAGGGTATTGAAAAAAAGGAGTGTTGAGAGGCTACCATTGAGCTATTAAATATTCTAATTGCTAGGGTATTTCTTGGTAATATACATACTAGACGAAGAATTGAAAGAAGATAAGGGTTCTTACACCATACTTAATGGCCTATGTTTTCAAGGCTTTTTAGTACCACATGTTTCATCAACATCCTCCTGTGTTTTCTTGTAAATTACCTTAAGTATAGGTAATGAGTGGCATTGTTCTATAGAGTGGTTCCTCTCACAATAGTATAGTTGTTGAGTGGGAATTCCGTTGAGGGGTGTTTCTTCCCACATCAAGAGATGAAAATGGGTACAGATTGCTCCACATCCATTTGGTTTATCTTTGATTTAAATACATCAAACTGAGAGGACATCGATCTCATGATATTAGTTCTAAAATTCTCCACCAAATTCCCAATCTCTACCCTTATTTCTCCACAGTTAAATGACTTTAGTTTCCTAGTACAAGCATCATGTGTTAAGGTTTGATATCTTGTTTACCATCTAAAAATTCTTTGGCAAAGTTGAACAATCTCATCATAAGGTTCCTTGGATATATATACTTTACAATGGATTCTTGGCAGGTTACATTAACCTACCTCTACATTTCCAATGCAGTGGAAGAGGAGACAGACGAACTATGTGATAGGCCTTCATAGTGGGGGGCACCTCTCTTTCTAATCGTAATTCAATCTCATTTACCTTCCTTGGGTGAAATGTCGTAGGTAGGGAGAACTAGAGTTTAAACCCACTATATTTTGTTATTATTACGATTAAGGTTGGGTTCCATAGGTAGTGGAGAACACAATGGAGGACTGCTCATAGGTACATTAGAAGGAAGCTTTAATTGTTATTGTTGCATTCGGATTTATACAGGCTTTTGGTTAAGGGTAATAGGCCCTCGCCATGGCTTAAAACATGAAGGGACATGACACTTTGGCTAGTGTTAGGTCCCTATAATACTAGTGATTCCCCCATTACTATTGTCATTGTATCCTTTATTGTTATTGTTGTGCCCCTATTTTTATTATTGTGCCCTATAGAATCCCACTATTTTAATTTTTGTGCTTTTATATTATTACTGTTGGGTCGGCTTTGGTTATATTGTGACCCCTTACACTCCTATATATAGAAAGGAGGTTTTTTCATTTGAATCATCAAAGAATTGTTCATTTGTGTAATGTAAAGGAGGTTTCCCCCCTTGAAGAGGCTTATTTATAAGGCGTTGATCTATCTTTTCTATCTTTTTGTGAGCTGGTTTCATAAAATTTGGTATCAGAGCTTTGGATTCTAGGGTTTCTTTTCTCCAAATAGGCCATCATAGAATGTTCATTATAATTTTTTTTCAGCAACATTTCAAAAGCTAAACCAAAAACCCATTTGAGAATAAATTGCTCTGAACCTCGGGTCCGAATTTCAGATCTTGGCTCTCTATATTTTTGGATATATGATCTGAGGACATTAGGGTTTTTGGAAACTCTTGAATTACATCCTAAACAGGTGACCTTGGAAAACTAGCCATAACTTTTGCTCTTAGCATCAGATTGAATTTTCATAAGAAGTTACTGAAAGAGGATGGACTGTCATTTTTTGGATATAATTTTCAGAACCTAACATTGAAACAATGACCTGCAACATGTCATACAAGTTATCTCTACTGAAACAGTCTATACTCAGGTCATCGTGGGAGAGTTGGCATAAATCTTCTTTGGAGAATCCAATCTTGATCAAACTTGAGGGGTTAGAAATACTACTCAATGGGTTACCATAAGAAGACATTTCAGTCCTTGGAGATCCAAAATTATAGAGATAAACCATATTCAATATCGAGCTCCTATAAAGTGAAGAAAGGTGTGTAGTTTTTTTAAATTTTTGCATAAGCTTGGTTTAAAAAATTATTTTGAAGGAATTCAAAGGAAATAGTGAAGCATTATTATCAGTAATTGATGCCCCGAAGAAGAAAAATGGAAACACCTAGTAAGAAACCTGAAATCTCTAGCATGACTCATGAGGAAGAGGAAGAAATGAAACATGATATATCAAAATTACGAGACCAAGTGAAACAAATTTCACTTGCACAAAAAGTAACAGAAGCTAAGATGGAAGGTTTAAAGAAAGATGTAGAAGCTAAGATGGATGGCGTGGAAGATAAGATGGATGGTTTAAATAAAGGCGTAGAAGTTAAGATAAATGACGTGGAAGATAAGATGGATGGTGTGGAAGCTAAGATGGATGGCGTGGAAGATAATATGGATGATTTAAAGAAAGGCATGGAAGATTTGAAGACAGATTTTACAAAGTTTCTACAAGAAATGCTTACTAATGGTGAAAGGGTAGTAAAGGAAACTCATGATGAGAATAAAATAAATGTTAATCATGATTTCATAGACTCTAATGTTGGATCAAAGAACCACCATGTTCCAAAGATTGACATGAGGAAGTTTGATGGCAACGATCCAGACACATGGATACTACAGATGGAGCAATTTTTCAATCTCCAAAATGTGAAAAACACACCAAAGGTACACATTGCAAGTTTATATTTGGAACCAAATCAGTTTTTATGGTATAGATGGCTTTTCTCTCATAAAAAAATTGTCACTTGGGCTACTTTTATGGATGAAATGATAATAGGGCAATTATGAGGATACAAAAAAGCACACTTTTTTTAGCCAATTGATAAATCTCAAACAAAAGGGTTCAATGATGGAGCACATTGAGGACTTCCAAAAATTGAATATAAGGGTAAAAGATATTCCAGAGGAGCATAGGATTGATGTGTTCATAGGCAATTTAAAATATAGCATCCAACATGAGGTTTGCCTTTGGGAACTAGATTCATTGGAGAAGGCATTCTAGTTGACAAGAAAAATGGAAAGCAAAATTATGGCAACATGGAAGCCTACCACTCACAATCATAAAAATTGAAGTGTTGCTACCCCTAGCCATCCACAACCTACAAGGTGGACACCGCAACAATTGGAAGAAAAAAGAGAAAAAAGGCTTTGTTACTGTTGTGATAGAAAATACACTAAAGGTTGTAAGTGTGCCGAGAGGAAATTATTTTACTTAGATTGTGAAGAGGAGGAAGAAAAGGAACAAGAAGCATCAAAAGAATAGGATATACACCAGGAATAAACTCTAGAAAAAGAAAAAAAGAATCCAACCATATCTTTTAATGCATTGGCTAGAATTACCACTCAAACTATCAAGATGGA
>APFE030966621.1:34669-44729 GCA_000404065.3 Pinus taeda
GAGCAGGTTGAACTAATAGGCATGGCTCATGTTGAAATACAAAGAGCCAGAACAACACTAGGAATCATGCCTGAGCAAGCCAATAAAATGATACATTTTCTCAATAACCACACTAGAGAGGAACTGGCAACTCTAGAGATAAACAACAGAACAGACACCATCCTGATAGCTAAGAAAGTGCTAACTTTGAGGAACTTCACTCAAACTCTGGAAAGAAAATGTGAGGAAATGAAGGCAGAAATTGATGAATTCAGGGCAAAAATGACAGTGTTACAGGATAAAGGACTGCCAAGCCTAGTGACTGGCACAGGGCAACTGCTGTCATATAATCAGTATATCACAAGGATCAACAATTATGTTGAAAATCAGATAACAACATCCAGCAGCTCCACGAAGAAGCAGGGCCTCCCTCTGGGTAGTCTCTGTATGACAAATTAGAAAATCTATTTTTTATTGAGCATGAGATAAATCATCTGTTTGAAGTGCCTCCAAACTTCTACAGATATACAGAAGCAGATGAAAACCTGGTGAGGATAAGGAGACATCAGCTGCCTCCAGCTGATTGGTGGCAGGAAATGTTGGAAATTCTGCCCAGGTAATGCCACTATTTTATTTTTTTTTTGTAAAAAATCAGAGCTCAGTCACAGTACAGGTCAGCAGACAGATCAGCACATAGGTATCATAGGAAGCATCCGTACAGTGGCTCACCAAAGCACTCAGATAGCAGGCTCAACTAGCGCAAAATTAAAGGCACAACTACAACCAACTTTCCTGAGCCAAAAAGTCAAAAGTTGTCTGACAGAAAGATAGCTGCCACCTCAACATTAAATGCTGTAGTTATTTCTTTCATTTACATTTTGTAAGAGAGTTGGTGGTGCAATTTATTGCACAATAACTCACTATTGATATATTTTGTATCCCATTTTTGTATATATATCCCCTCAAAGAACGTATTGAGGGTCGGTTGTAGTGAAACTCTTTCAGAAGAGCTCTATTGTATACTTGTGACATTTTGCTAATACAAATTGCTGGTGGAGTTCCTGGTTCCTATGCTGTCTGAAGGTGGAAATGAATGGCTCTGTTGTGCTACAGAATTCCTGTGTCATTTGCTGGAACAATAAGTTATTATGAACCATGTATGTGTTTTTCTGTGTATGCCATATTTCATATATTTTCATAATTATAGTAAATAGAGAAAAATAATAGCTTAGGATTTGTTTGAACACACCCTATGCTCAATCTCTATTTCTAAATATGTTTTCTCCTAGATTAGCCATGGATATGAATTCTTAATTGCTCATGTCTAAACTAATTCTATCACTGTGAATATTGTTTAAGAATTCTTGACTGCTCTTAAGCAATACTTTCATTTTTCCTTTGTTAGCATAGTGAAAGATTCTTAATTGCCTTTCACTCACTAATTCCATAAACTTCATCACAAAATTTGATAAATTGTTCCACAGATGCCTATCTGGCTTTGCAGCAATACTCTGTCTTCATTAACATTCTTCAGCAGCACACTCCCTGAACTCCATTGCCCAATAGACCAAATTGTTCTATGATCTATACCTCAGCTCTATTTGAATTCACCAACCCACCAAATTCAAACAAAATAGCACACCATAGCTAGCCTAAAATTATCCACCAACAAAGCTAAATTATAAAGAGAGAGCCCTCTCTGGTTACAGGTAGGCTAGGACCTGTAACTGAAAGATTGATCAGTGGTTACCTCGGCCGTATTCCCTTTAGGAAGCAGGGAACAACCTGAGTGATAACAGAGTGTCATCATGGTGGTAGTTGACAGACTTCCAAAGTATGCACACTTTTTTGCATTATCACATCCATTTAAAGCTATTACAGTTTCTACTGCATTTATGGAAACAAATCAAAATCTACATGGGAACCCAGAGATTATTGTATGTGACAGAGATCTCATTTTCACTAGAAATTTTTGGACAAAATTATTTTCTTGTCTTGGCACTCAGTTAGCGCATAGCTCATCTTATCATCCTCAATCTGATGGGCAAACTGATATAGTAAACAAATGTTTGGAAGGATATCTTCATTTCTTTGGATCTGATAAACAGACACAATGGGTCAAATGGTTGCCTCTGGCTGAATGGTGGTATAACACTTCCTTCCATACTGCAACAAAAATGACCCCATTTATGGAACTTTATGGATATCATTCGCCATCCATCACATCATATTTAAAAGAAAATTCTAAGGTTCAAGCAGTGGAACATCACATCAAGCATCAACAACAAGTTCGCCAACTCTTAAAGGATAACCTCATGTTGGTGCATAATAGAATGAAACAACAGGCAGATCAATGTCACAGCGAAAGAAGTTTTGATGTAGGTCATTGGGTATTCCTACGGCTACAACCATATAAACAAATGTCCCTCAAGAAATCTATAAGGATAATAAATTATCATCAAAGTATTATGGCTTGGGTGTTGCAAAAGATTGGTACTATGACTACAAATTGGAGCTTCCTGCAGCTTCTCGAGTGCACCTAGTTTTCCATGTTTCATGTTTAAAGAAGGTTATAGGTGACAAGCTCCCATTTCGAACAATATTTCCAGAACTTTACAACGAAGGAAAAATAGTATTGGAATCAGAAGCAGCCACAGAAGCAAGAACTCGACAACTACGAAATCGATTAATTTCAGAGTATCTCATCAAGTGGAAGAACTTATCCACTGAAGATTCCACATGGCAGAATGAGAATTTTATACAGAAGAATCTAGAACTACTCAAGCATTGAGGAGAACACTTTTTGAAAGGAGAGGGGCATGTTAGGACCCTATAATACTAGTGATTCCCCCATTACTATTGTCATTGTATCCCTTATTGTTATTACTGTGCCCATATTATCCCCATATTCTTATTAGTGTGCCCCATAGAAACCCACTATTGTTATTGTTGTGCCCTTATGTTATTACTATTATTTCGGCTTGATTATATTGTGACCCCTTAGACTCTTATATATAGAAGGGAGGTTTAGTCATTTGTATCACTCAAGAATTTTTCATTTGTGTAATGTAAAGGAGGTTGCCCCCTCGAAGAGGCTGAATTCTAAGGCGTTGATCTATCTTTTATATCTTTTTTTGAGTTGGTTTCATAACAATATAAAAAGACATTAGAAATAGTTATTAAGTTCTATCATTGGTCGAAATTGAAGAAAACGGTCACTAAGTTTTGTTATTAGATGTTTGGATTCTGAGCAAGTAAAATTAAAGTGTAAGAATCTAGGTGGTTTATTGCATCTAATTCTACTTCGAAAGTGGAAATGGGAGGTAATTTCCATGGAATTAATTATAGGTTTTACAAGGACATCGAACTAGCATGATTACATCATGGTTGTGTTTGATAGGTTAAGTAAGGTAGCTCACTTAATTGTAGTTAATTCTATGAATTCATCTAGTGAGTTAGCTCATATTTTCATCAAGGAGATAGTGAGGTTTCATGGTGTTCCCAAGAAGGTCATATCATATAGAGATTCCAAGTTCACTTCCATGTTTTCCAAGTAGTTGTTTGTAGGCCTGGGGACAAAATTGGATTTTAGAACAATTTATCATCCATAGACAGATCGATAGATAGAGATGGTCAGCAAGATTATTGACGACATGTTGAAGATGTATGTGATGCATCAGTAGAGGAAGTGGGAAGAGTTTCTTCCACTAGTATATTTTGCACATAATAATGGGAATCAGGAGTCCTTGAAGATGAGTCCATTCAAGGTTCTTTATGGGTAGAGTTGTAATACTCCTATTATCTTGGGTCATCTAATGAACAAGGTGTTGATTGGACCATATATGTTGGTAGAGATGGAACAAGAAATGCATGTTATTAAGAGGAATTTGAAGGAAACAAAGTGCATGCATAACATTTATGCTGATCAACGAAGTGAATTCAAGGAGTTTTAGGTTGGTGAGCATGTGTACTTGTGCATCAAGCCCAAGAGGATATATTTGAGGGTTGTATCATGTTCCAAGTTGGAACCTCAGTATTGTACACCTTTTGAGATCTTTGAGAGGATTAGACCAATGACCTACATATTTCCACAACCTCCGATAGTAAAATTCCATGATGTTTTCCATGTTTAATTGCTTAAGAGATATGTAAAATATGTTGATCATGTGATTGACTAGTCTGTATTGTAGGTGGAACCAGAAGGAGAATTCCAACCATAACCATAATGTATATTACAATGGAAACAACTCATGGTCTAGAACAAAGCAATAGAAGAAGTTAAAATTCAATGGAAGCAGTTTGGGCCTGATGAAGCTATATGGGAGATGGCTGATCAGATGTGGCCTTTATGTCCTCATTATTTGCTAGTTAAATAAAATGAGTTTTTTGTATGTGCATATATTTGTATGGTTGTAAATACTACAATGAGTTGGGTTATAAAGCTCCAAAAAGTGGTATATTTATTTTGTTTTTCGGTTTAAATACTCCATCAAGCTTTGTCATAAAGCTCCATAGGAAGTATGTTTTTTTTCAGTATTGTTTTGGTCATAGTTGTCATTGAAAACTGAGGACGATGTTCCCTTAAGGGGGAGGGGTTTGTAACAACCACTGGTTAAATTTTCATGTAATAAACATTAATAAAGGAAAAATAAGACCAAGATCATGGGACATGTATTCCAAGATGAATGTTGGGAAAACACTATAGTGGGCATCACTTTTGGTTTATTAATGGCTATGGAAGTTGGAAAAGGCATTGTTAAAGGAAAGGATGCATTAACTGGAATTTATTTATGAGAAATAAAGGAAAGTAGGACAAACGAAAGGTTAAGAGACACATATTTGCATGATAAGGAAATTAGAAGGAAAATTAAGGAAACAAAGAAAAATGTGAAATCAATAATAAAAATGCATCGGATGATCAATACACATCTTCTGTCAGTTGAGATTTTGTTGGTTTAGATTTTTGTCATTTTTGGCCTAGATCAATTTTAAGAGAGAGAGAGAGAGAGAGAGAGAGAGAGAGAGAGAGAGAGAGAGAGAGAGAGAGGTATTTCAAAGGAGAAAGAAAGCAAAGACAAGTAAAGGAAGGAAAAGTAAATAAAAGAAAAGAAACGATAATGTTAGATCAATAGTTTCAACAGGAATATTTTTCAGGTAACATGATGGATGTATGATTTCCTATTTGAGGTGTTAATGCATGACATGTGCATTTTTTTATTTGCTTCATTTGTTATCATTGGCATGGGTTTTTCAAAGTTTGACAGTGGTTTCAACTTTTCCTTGTCATTTCTTGGATAGCCATGGTGTTATGGGATTCATTTGTTAATTGAGGTTTGGATTGTCAAAAGGTTTTGGAATCAGGTGAGGTGGTCTCAAGAAAATTCCTAATGGTTGGGGGTGAAGATGGTTTTCTCTAGGAATCCCTCGATAGGTGGGTGGACACAGACAAATTCCTTAAGGTATGGTGAATAAATTCTAAGGAATCCAAGCTTGGTTTCATTTTTTGATCTCATAACTCATTTAGGTGAGATCACGCTACTTTGAAGATGCAGGTGGTTTAACCTCTAGATTTCCTTGGTTGTTTTTTCCTTGGTTTATCCCATGAGATCCCACATCCATTCTTGGAATATGTTAGGGGGTGATTGGAAGAAAGAAAGGTTTGGTTCAATCCAATATATGGTCGTATGGTATGTGGAATTCCCTTACTTGGTTGGATTTTTCATAAGTTAATATGATCTATTTTTCTATTATGATTCATGAGTACTTCTACTTGTTATTATGATGATTTGATGGTTTTTTTTTCATGGTTAATATTCAAGTTATATGTTGGTTATCAACATGACTTATGATGTGCTCTATTTATGGCTCTTCTTATGATTTCGTAAGTTATCGAATGGTTGATGAATGCATGGAATAACTAGTGTTTTTGCTACTACTTGAGAAGGATTTATACCTTCTCAGTGATATTGAGCTAATGTATAGAAATTTACACTCAAATATGCATTCATAATTTATAACTTACATTTTTACCATATGTTTGATGAAAATTCTAATGTGTTTTAGCATTCTAGGTAAAAAAAAATATTCAAGTTTGAAGGTTTAGCATTGTTGCTATGTCAAATTTG
The DNA here is from genome assembly GCA_000404065.3 of Pinus taeda. Lineage (NCBI taxonomy): Eukaryota > Viridiplantae > Streptophyta > Pinopsida > Pinales > Pinaceae > Pinus > Pinus taeda. The sequence continues at coordinate 40,774 of APFE030966621.1, forward strand.
ATTCTAGAAAGTTACAGTTATGGGCAATGGTTTGGAGGATAGCCTAGAAATGTCACTTAGATATTGGGACCATAAGCATTGATATGAGGAATTTATTTCATAACCACATGGAGGCAAGTCTATTTGTGTGTTTGGAGGCCTATAACCCTTAGGGTTTTAACTCAGTGAAAAAGGGCTCCAGCTCATGGATTGAACATCTGCATTGGTTTGTAGCCTTCTGAGTGGCCTGGAGTCTCTGAGGGGTGTCAGTAAAGTTGTTGGTTTTTCAACACCACTTCCATAATAGGAACTTGGAGGTTAGGCCATGTCATAGTAGCTCTCTGCTTCACATTTAACTAGAGGGCTTGTAAAAGTAGGTAAATGTGGTTGGTGGCATGTTACAATATAAGTAACGTGGACTAATCAGAGGTTGACACATGGAATAGGTGATGTTAGTGTGACATCAACCTATTGTCCATTTCCTAAAAGGTTAAAGTGGAGCACTAAGGGTAAATGATGGGTTGACTAAGTGTCACAAATATGTAGCTCTAACAATAGCAATGGAGAGCCTCTTCATTGGCCAGCAAAGGTCCCACTAGACACACAAGCCCATAACAACTACGCTAGCAGGTACATCCAGATGAAATGATAAGGATCCCTTTAAGATTTGAGGGGGATAATAGTGGTAGTATGATTGGAAGCAAAATCCAATGATAAGGAACCCACAGTATAGGTAAGCTCACTAAGATGAGATCAAAAGGATTCAAAGGCATGCATAAGAAAGTGGCAAGGATGAAAAATCCATGCATGATGTCATCATGATGCAAGTACAAGGGACACATTGTAGAAAGATTCAACATTTTTTGGTGGCTTAATGGGCCAAATCTGGGTGACACTTGTCACCACTCTATAGGTTCCACATGAAATGAGTGACATCAACATAGCATCATCCTACAGGTTTGGGCGAGGAAGGTTTGATCATTATGCATAGAGGAACTAAGAAGCTAACTCGACGTTGGGCAGACATGGCCATGTCAAAGCACATGCTAATGGAAAATGCATCAGACAAACCCCATGGGAACGTCATCCCACAAGTCTCATCCCGAAGGAAAATAAGGTTGAATAGTTTATATTTTCAAGATAAAGGTGTCAGGGTAACATAGGTAGGAGATGGATGCTTTTATCGACCTTTGACAGTTTCGTCAAGTGATGAAAGGCACATCCATGGCATGGTTTGAAAATGTTTCATGTGTTGGGTGACCATGGGCATTAAGGAAAAAAAAAAAATCATTGAGATAGGAAGAAATTGTGGTGGCATTACCAATCAACCCAACAAGATTTTGATTGGCTAGTGCATGCAGTAGGAAGACCCTAAACTACACATAATCTGAGAGGGAATGCTGAAGGTTAAGGTTAAGTTAAAGAAATGGTTATGTGTAGTAATAATACCAATGGTGTATAAGTTTTAATGAGTGGAAGTTTAGCCCTCGGGGCTCTAATAATAAGAGGCGCATAGGAGCCAGCTTATGGTGGTTCTATGCATGATTGGTGATCATGGCCTATAGGCTAATAACAAAGAAAATGGCACTATGGGAAACTATCTAAGAGATTAGCACTTGTAATAGCCCCCAGTTGGTTTTCATGTAAATAAAAATTATACCAAGTTCATGAGAAACATATTCCAAGCTAAATGTTGGGGAAAACGTAGTGATGGGATATCACTAGTGATTAACTAATGGATATCAAAATTTGTAAAGGCATTGCCAATGGGAAAAAAGCATTAATTGGCATTTTATATATGAAATAAAAGAAAATAGGAGAAAAGGCAAATGCAAGGTGACAAATTTTCATGTGAGGAAAATTGAGGGAAAGATAGAGGAAAATTAAGAAAATAGAGGCCTCAATAATAAAAAGGCTTTTGGGGATTAGTTCATATCTTTTCTCAAATAAAAATTTTGTTAGTTTTAGCTTGGATCTCTCTTCTATTATCTCAATCTCTCATACTCTTGAACATTTAAGGGAATCTTGGAGAACTCTAGAATACATTGGATTTGGAGAGAAGCATGAAAGCACAATGGGAGAGAGGGAGCAACAACTGTAGTAGGATTTATTTGCAGGTATAGGGTGCATGTATGATCTCCTTGTTGATTTATAGATGCATGGTATATGCATGTGATTATTTGGTTATTATATGGCATTGGCATGGAGGATTTCCTGGTTTAAAGTGGTTTTAGCCTTGCTTTCCCATTTCTTAGATAACCATGGTATTGTGGGGTTTTCCACATGAATGTTTTCTAGTTGGTCATAATAATTACTTATGCATATGCATTGGAACAAATGCTTTGTAAGCCCTAGAACAACTTGGGTTGAGTTACTAATCCTGGAGCCTAGGTTGGGACAAATACTCTAGAGCCTTGATGGGTTGACTTACTAGTCCTTGGAGTCGGGTGGGACAAATTATTTGGAGCGTTGGAAGGATGTGGGTTGAGTTACTAGTTCCTAGAGCCCTGGAAATCTTGGGTAGAGACCAATCTGGTTGGTGTTAGTGATGTCCAAATGTGAGGTTGAATCACTATTTGAGGGTTGAGGTGGTTTGGCCTCTAGAAGCCCCAGTTTAGTTTCGCTTGGTTTATTCTATGAGATAGCACATTCATTCTTAGAATATGGCACGAGGGTGATTGGCTGAAATGGATATTTGGTTCAGCCCAATCTATGGTCGAGTCATATGTGGAAGTCCCTAAATTGGTTGGTTTTTTCATATGATAATAAGAGATATTTTCCTATCGTATTTCATGAGTACTTGTACTTGATATTATGTGGCTTTGATGGTCGTTCTATCATTGTTATTATTCATGTTATATATTGGGTATAAGCATGGTTCCATAATAGGTTCTAGCTATGTCTCTTGATATGTTTTGATTAGTTTATGAATGGTTAATGAATGCATGCACTAAAAAATATTATTGCAGCTATTATGAGAGGGAATTATACCTTCTTGGTGATTTTCAAATAAGTTTCAGACTCCTCTGTTCATATATTCATTCATGATCTATAGATTACTTGTTCACCATATGTTTGATGAAGCAACTGTCATGGAAAGCCCTAGTTAGGTCAATTATTGATCAAGTTTTTCTTGAGTGGATTTTTCCTAATGTTATTTATCATTTTGGAAAGTGTCACTGAGTTTTTGGAAATGGTCTGGAGGCTAGCCTGAAATGATGGCCCAAAATCTGGAACCGCACCCTTTGAACTGAAACATTTGGGCAATAGTTGAACCGTTATAATATTATGCATGCAGATAGTGGCCTATAGCCATATGGAGGGCTTATCATGCATGCATATTTATGCTCATGTCACTCAAAGGTTAATCTAGCTTAGGTTTTGGGCATTGTGAGTGGTTGTTCTACATCTAAGTGTCCTGTGAACCCTGTACGATGTCAGTTTGTGGTTGGTAATTTTTTCTGCCCTACTTCCTTATGTGGATATAAGAGGCCGGGTCATGTCATAGTAGCTCTTCGTCTCATGTTTACCATGGTAGGATGGTGAAATTAGGTAAATTTGGGAGGTGTTGTTATAGATTGGCATTACAGCTCCTAGGTTTAAGTGCTTGGACTGGATGGGTGAAATGTGTTTTTCATGTAGGAATGTGTTGAAGCCCCGAAAATCAGGTTGACAACAAGGGGGATACCCACCCGGTCCGGACCTTGGTTGGCAACTCCTTATCCGTTTGGTATAGTGGGTCCGATTGGGGATAACGGGACCAGTTTCCTGATCTGAGGGTGTGTGTGTGTGTGTAGAGTTGGATGAAGTTGATCTAAGAGTACTTTAAAACTAATTTAATTCAAATTCTTAAACTAACTCTATGCTATTGTAATCTAATGAGAAACAACACATCTAATCTACGCTAGCCCGGGATGTATATCTTCTATTATGCGATCTAAAGAGATTTCAAACAATAACTGGTAATAAAGATCATT
>APFE030966624.1:9278-28840 GCA_000404065.3 Pinus taeda
TGCTGCAGATGGCAGCATTGAGAAATTCAAAGCGAAGTTTGTGGCTAGAGGGTTCTCCCAAGTAGAGGGAGTTGATTATGAGGAGACCTTCGCTCCCGTGGCTCGATATACTTCAATCCGCTCCATTATATCGATAGCAGCAAAGATGGGTTGGAAGATCCACCAGATGGATGTGAAGACTGCGTTTCTCAATGGCTTCATACAGGAGGAGGTGTACATTCAGCAGCCACAGGGCTTTGAGGTGCATGGGAAGGAGTCCCATGTGTGCAGACTGAAGAAGGCCCTTTATGTCCTGAAGCAAGCTCCCAGAGCTTGGTACTCCAGGATAGATACATACTTGCAGGGGATGGGTTTCACAAAGAGTGAGGCAGATTTGAACCTTTACTATTGTGATAGGTGAGGAGCCTCTCATTCTGGTGTTGTATGTGGATGACTTGATCATTATAGGTGCAGAGAGACTCATAGAGCATTGCAAGAGAGATCTTGCGGCGGAGTTTGAGATGAAGGACATCGGCTTGATGCATTACTTTTTGGGTTTGGAGGTGTGGCAGGAGGAGGGGCATTTCTTCCTCGGGCAGGGGAAGTATATTGTGGACATCCTTGGCAGATTCCACTGGAGGATTGTAGACCCATGTTGACACCGATGATTACCAACTGGAAGAAGCTTCATGCTTCGGATTCCGAGTTGGTGGATCCCACATTATACAGGGAACTGATTGGTTCCTTGATGTATTTGGTCAACACTAGACCAGATATTTGTTTTGCAGTCAACACGATGAGTCATCTTATGTGTGAGCCTAGGAAGGTTCACTGGGTGGCTGCAAAACACATTTTGCGGTACTTGCAAGGGACAATGGATTATGGTCTGGACTACAGGCAGGGGGATGGAGTGAGGTTGGCAGGTTATACTGATTCTGATTGGTCAGGTTGTGCTTCTGATAGGAAGAGCACTTCAGGGTGCTGTTTTGGGTTGGGTTCAGCAGTAGTGTCATGATTCAGCCGGAAGCAACAGTCAGTAGTATTGAGTTCAGCGGAAGCAGAGTATATGGCAGCGAGTCTAGCTAGTTGTGAGGCCATCTGGCTTCACAAGGTGTTGTTTGGCTTATTTGGTCAGCCGTTGAGACCTTTAGTGATTTACTGTGATAATCAGAGTTGCATTAAACTCACGGAGAATCCAGTATTTGATGACAGGTCAAAGCATATCGGGATCAAATATCATTTCATTAGAGACTATGTTCAGAAGGGAGCTGTGAAGCTTGAGTACATTCCCACTGATGAGCAAGTTGCAGATATTCTTACCAAAGCCTTACCATGGGGCAAGAATGTCTACTTCAGAGACAAGATGGGTGTGGTGAGGAACACCTTCTTCGGTAAGAGGGAGTGTTGAAATTTGGTATCGGAGGACAGGTGGTTACTTAAGGCTTTGATCTTTGGCCTAGGGAAAAGTGTCCAAAAAGAATTTAATTTTTCTCGTAAAGTAACTTTATAATTTTTATAAAGTTAAATCTAATTTAAAAGTGACTTTAAGTGATAAAGTTACTAAAGTCTAATTTTAAAGTGACTTTAATAAAGTTAATGTAAAATTAGAAAGGAAAAGTGACTTTGGAAATAAATGACTAAGTGGGTCTTTATTAAAGTGGGGTGAGTTAAAAAATAATAAGTGAGATTTAAATGAGCATTTAATCTCAACCCTAGATCTCAATCTATTTCAGCCATTGGATTTAGAGATTACCCAAAAGTCACTTAGGATTAGAATAAATGAGGAAAAGGAGGCAAGAGGTCATTCATTCTTTCATGAGCAGATTGAGAGAAGGAGAGCAAGAGAGCAAGGGAGATTTCTGGACAAGGAGAAGGAGACAGCAGCTTGGCACACATTCCAAGGCAGTAGTTGAGTAGATTTGTATAGCTGATTCAGTGCACAGTGAAACACTGATTTTGGCACGATTTTCTAGAAATCCGTATAGCGGGTTTGCACAGAAATAGTGGTTTGCATAGAAATTGAGGGCAATTTGCTTTTTTTTGCACGCAAATCGAGGTACGTACAACACATTTATTGCAGTCCATACAACGTGTTTAATGCAAGCTGTACAACAACATTTAATGTTGAAAGTGGGCACAAAAATCGAGGAGGTCGTACATCATTCATTGATGTCCTGTTTGCTGTAATTTCCAGTTTGCTGTGAGGCACGGGAAAAGAGATAAGTTGTAAATTTGCTTGCTGATTTTTTGCTGAATATTTCTCACTGTAAAAAAGGCATTTTCAGAAATAAAGAAGAGTTCTCAAACGGGTTTTCCCCAAGAGTTGTAGGGGGTTTTTCGAGGGTCACATTGACCAAAAAATCACTGTGTTAAATGACTGTTTGTACCTGCTAATTTTTTTATTTCTGCGTTTTTCAGCATTCTGTAAAATTTATAGAATTTGTGTTTTCAGCAATTTTTTGGTTTTTTTTGTTTTTGTTTTTGTTTTTCAATTGTTGAATGTATGGATATGGGAAAGGGCATTTAACTATATGGGAGAAATAAGGTGAAACTGAAAACCGGGGTGGGAAATGAGAAATTTCTACACAAGCTAGTCATGATGGAGTATGTCCAGGATGTGCCAGTGGAAAGAAGACAAAGGTACCATTCCCCTCGAGCAAAAACAAGACTAATGACATTCTCCAACTCATTCATTCTGACCTATGTGGACCCATGCTTGTGAATTCTCTTAGTGGTCATATCTATTACATAACCTTTATTGATGATTTCTCGAGGAAGACATGCATATACTACTTGAAGCATAAGGAAGAGGCTTTTGATATGTTCAAGGACTCCAAGGCGCTGATAGAAAATCAAACAGGGAAGAAAAGCAAGGTCTTTAGGTCTAAAAATGGTTGAGTATATACGTCAAATGAGTTTGTTGACTTTTGCAAGCAAGCTTGAATTAGGAAGGAAACTATTGTACCTTATAATCCTGAACAAAATGGAGTGGTTGAAAGAAAGAACAGGTCCATTGTGGAAGCTTCCCAAGCCATGTTGCATGATCAAAAGCTATCGAAGTTCTTTTGGGGAGAAGCAACAAATATAACGTATATGATCAAATCAGGGTTCCTCATCAAGCCTTGGAAAACAAGACTTCCGAAGAAGTATTCACAGGTGTGAATCCTTACATTGGTGATCTCATGATATTTGGTTGCCTCGTATATTTCCATGTGCCGAAGGACAAAAGGAACAAGCTAGAAGCCACCAGAAAGAAAGGTATGTTTGTTGGATAATATAAAAGTTCTAAAGCATTTAGAATATATATATATATATATATATATATATATAGATATATATAGTCAAAGAAAGATCGAGTTTAGCAAGGATGTAACTTTCGATGAAGATATTGCCCTTGGAAAAGCAAGGGACCTTCCTCCGCCTTCTCCTCCTAAGAAGAAGGTGCTGATTTTTGGTAGCATCGGATGTGCTCCAGCCATGAAATTTGGTGGAGAGGCTAAGGCACATGAAATCTCCAAGACCTAGAAATTGTTTGGAGAAATTCCACTTGGATGAAGAGATATTAAAATAATTAACATTTTTAATGGGTTCCTAAGTCTAAACTTAGGAAAATAAAAATATTAATGTGTATTAATATAAAATGGGTGAGAAAGATCTAGGTGACGAGGATCAAGTCAGTTCTAATCTTAATCGTTGATTAGGGACATAATCTCGACTGTTGATTCGTCAATAGGAAAAGTATAAGAGGAAGCTTGAGGGTCAGTTGGAGACACAGCAAGAGAGATCAAGAATTCGATTTTCTGGGGCGAGGTTTGCTAAGGAAATCGAGTTAGTGATCAGTTGCAGCGAGGGGCAGTTCAACAAGGGATTTACATTTGACGCTGAAGAATACATAGCAGAGAGGCAACGCAGTGCAGGAGAGACAATGCAGGCCCTAGAAGGGCTAATGCCAAGGCAGCAAGAGCTGACGCAAATGACGCAAAAGGCTATAGAGTCTGACATAGAAGCCATAGAAGCTGATGCAGGCAGTGCAAAGGGCTGTAGAGGTTGACATTGGGCTTGAGAGGCAGTGCTGGCGAGATTCTGGGGGGCAGACTGAGAGAAGATCAGCCAGGAGAGGTTGATGCAATTCCAGAGCAGTGTTTGGAGGAGCTTTCGCTGTCCAACACGAGGAACAATCAGAGTCACTGTGGGGTTGATCATCCAGTTGCTAATTTTCTGGAATATTTGTCTCCGAATAGAGGTACTACTGCAGATGACATTCTCTGTTAGGTGAGCCAATTCGGGCACCCTAGTTGTATTCACGAAATTTGCTTAATAATAAAACCCTCATATATGTTGCACCGGTTTTCCCGCATTGGGTTTTTCTGGGGACAATTGTCCATAAATAATGGTGTCCCTTGTATTATTGTTTCTGTTTAGTTCAGTGCATGATTTGTATATTTGTGAAGGCTGCATTTGTGTTTACTTCGATGTTTATGCAATTAAATAACTTGTTAATGTAAAGAACAATTAGTAGATAGTAAACTAGAAATTGTAGTAGGGGTTTTTGATGTGTTAGATTCAGGAATTTTCACATGGTATTGAAGCGATTGCAGATCAGAGGCGACTGAAGACACCAACCGAGAAAATCTGAGAATTTTCAGCATAAAAGCAATTGTCCCGAGAGACAATGCTGTTCCAGAGCTGAAGAGGCGAGAGGAGTGACGCAGTGCAGCGAGTGTGATGCAGAGGCTCACGCAATGCCTGCGTCAGCATTCTGAGCCGAGAGAGGAAGATGCAGTAGTTGGGAGGAACCCATGCAGTAGCTGCGTCCGTTGTCCAGGCAAGCACAGAGGCAGTGGGAGGCAGATCAGGCTTACGCAGTGCCAAGTCATCTTTCTAAGCTAGGAAGGATTGACACAGTGGCCAGGAGGAGTTGATCCAACTCTCACTGTGATTGCGCAGAGCCAGAAGGGCTCAGATTCTTTAGTTTACGGAGCTAAGGGAGCTGAGCAGATTTTGATTTGTGGAGTTGGTGGGACGCTGTTCTTGTGAGTGCAGAACAATGTTTAAGGAGACTGAACCAAGGTAGAGGGAAGCACTACCTTGACATGAGTGCTCATGTGCCTCTAGAGAAGAGGTGGGGAGACATAGAGTTGTAGTCAAGAGGACTAAAGAAGAGGGGCAGGATCCTTGAGGTGCCCAAACTATTGGATCACATACGACTACAAGAGCCCTTAATGACAGTAGCATGATGAGAGGTGTCGGGTGGAGCGAGTTGTGATGGAGCAGCAAGGCAGTGCTAGAGTGCAGAAGTCTGTGGCAGCGCAGTGGAGGTTGCAGCAGTGCAAGAGGCACAAAGGTGTTTGCAGCAGCACATTGGAAGCAGAGGTGGCATACGATCACTGCTGAGGTAGCTTCAACATCACGAGGCTTCTAGACTGACCAGGATGTCAGTATTTGGGTGAAGTTAGTTACTTAATTCTCGGTGACTGTGTTGCAGTGCATCAATTAGCAGTGGCAGTGCGATGGGCAGCATGGGCAACATGTTGAGAGGGAGCTACAGTATAGATGTAGCAGTGGCAGTGGCAATGTCATGGGCAGCAGTACAAGAAGCAACATTGTAGTGGATGTGGGGCAGCAGGCCAAGCATCAACACAAAGGACCAGTGCAGAGGATCAATGTGATGCTTCTACGGTGAAGCATTGCTAGAGCACATTCCTTGCTAAGATAGAGTGTTGATTTTTGGTAGCATCGGATGTGCTCTAGCCATGAAATTGTTTGGAGAGGCTAAGGCACATGAGATCTCCAAGACCCAAAAATCGTTTGGAGAAATTCGACCTGGATGAAGAGATATTAAAATAATTAATATTTTTAATGGGTCCCTAAGACTAAACTTAGGAAAATAAAAATATTAATGTGTATTAATATAAAATGGGTGAGAAAGTTCTAAGTGACAGGGATCAAGCTAGTTCTAATCTTAGTCATTGATTAGGGACTTAATCTCGGCCATTGATTCGTCAATGAGAAAAGTATAAGAGGAGTCGTCAGGGTCAGTTAGACATAACAAGAGAGATCAAGAATTCGATTTTCTGGGGTGAGGTTTGCTGAGGAAATCGAGTTAGTGATCAGTTGTAGCGAGAGGCAGTTCAGTAAGGGATTTTCATTTGAGGTTGAAGAATACATAGTAGAGAGGCAACACAGTGCAGGAGAGATAGCGCAGGCCCTAGAAGGGCTGACGCAGAGGTAGCAGGAGCTGACGTAGAGGATGCAGAAGGTTGTAGAGGCCGAAGCAGATAGTGCAGAGGGCCGTAGAGGCTGACGCTGGGCTTCAGAGGCAGCGCTGGGGAGATTCTAGGGGCAGACTGAGAGAAAATCAACCGGGAGAGGGTGATGTAGTTCCAGAGCAGTGCTTGGAGCATCTTTCGCTGTCCAGCACAAGGAACAGTCAAAGTCACTATGGGGTTGATCATTCGGTTACTGATTTGTTGGAATACCTGTCTCCGGATAGAGGTACTACTGCCGAGGACATTCTCTGTTGGGTGAGCCAATTCGGGCACCCTAGTTGTATTCACGAAATTTGCTTAATAATAAAACCCTCATATATGTTGCACTGGTTTTCCCGCATTGGGTTTTTCCGGGGATGATTGTCCAAAAATAACGGTGTCCCTTGTGTTATTGTTTCTGTTTACTTCAGTGCATGATCTGTATATATGTGAAGGTTGCATTTGTGTTTAGTTTGATGTTTATGCAATTAAATAACTTGTTAATGTAAAGAACAAGTAGGAGATAGTAAACCAGAAATTGCAATAGGGGTTTCTGATGTGTTAGATTCAGTAATTTTCATAGAAGGATGATGATATGGATCTACTAGAAGGTCCTTCTGTGCCAGAATCTGAGAAGGACATTGTTGATGATCCCATGGAGCCCATGGACCCTTTGGATCCTCCTCCAAGTGATCCTCCTGCCAAGAAGAGACCATTATGGCTACGAGATACATTACAAGATGATGAGAGACATATTCCTGCTAAAGGGACCTTTATAGAAATCAAGAAGCCATGCTAGTATCAGGAATACATTGTAGCCATGAGCACTATCATGGAGGCTGAGCCTCCCACCTTTGAAGAGGTGGTGAAAGAACTAGTTTGGAAGGATGCTATGGCCAAAGAATATGAATCGACTATGAAAAATGATGTATGGGATGTCATTCCAAGACAAAAAGGAAAATCTATTGTAACTTCAAAATGGCTATATAAAATCAAGCATGGAGCCGATGGAAGCATTGAGAAATATAAAGCAAGGTTCGTGGCTCGAGGGTTCTCCCAAAAAGAGGGAGAAGAGTATGATGATATATTTGCTCAGGTTGCCTGCTACACTACCACTAGATCGATTCTTGCCCTTGTTGGTAGTCAAGGTTGGACACTTTACTAGATGGATGTAAAGATGACATTTCTTCATGGCATACTACAAGAAGAAGTATATGTTGAAAAACCTCAGGGATTTGAAGTGTAGGACAAAAAGAATCATGTTTGCAGGATGAAGAAATCATTCTATGGCTTGAAGCAAGCCCTTAGAGCTTGGTAATGAGCCTCTGATGCTCGAGTGTAAGAGGGAGTTGGCCTCTAAATTCGAAATGAAGGATTTTGTTATGACACATTACTTCCTGTGATTAGAGGTTTGGCATAGACCTGAAGAGATTTTCCTTTCTCAAGGAAAATATGTCATGAAGCTATTGGAAAGATTTGGAATGACAAAATGAAAATCCTTGGCCACCCCGATGGAGATGAACTTCAAAATTTTGTATGGAGATGCTGTTGGACCTAATTTGGCGAACCCTTTTGAGTATCGACAGTTGATTGGGGCATTGATGTTCCTTGTGAACACCCGTCCAAACATATGCTATGCGGTGAACACTTTGAGTCAATGCATGATTGATCCCCTTCATGCACATTGGTTTGCTGCCAAACACATACTGAGATATTTGCATGGGACGATTAACCTTGGTCCGAGATATGCTACTGGAGATGTACGACTGCATGGATACATCGATGCTGATTGTTAGTTTCTGTAGCATTGGAGGTGTTCTAGTCTCAAAACTTTGTGGAGAGGCTAAAACACAGGAGTTCTCCATAACTCAGAAATTGTTTCTAGAAATTCCACCTAGAAGTTTCTCAATTAGATAATTAGCCTATTTTTTAATATTTCCTAATTCTAAACTTAGGAAATCTGGTTAATTAATCAGTATCAATTGATATAAGGTGTGAATGATCTAGAAACATACAAATCGACAGGGAATTAATCTGGGCCCTTGATTAAGTTTTAATCTTGGTCGTTGGAGGTCCAACAGAGGATTAGAAGAAGTCGATGGGTAGATGGAGAATACACTTGAGGGGTTCGATTTTCTTAGAGAGTTTGATTTTTCAAGAGAGCCAGCGGTTACCAGAAGAGTTCGAGCTTCAGAAGGAAGCAAAGACAGAGAAGGGTAGAGACAGTGAGGTCAGAGGAAGCCTTCCATATTCAACGAGTACATTTGTAGAGACGCAGAGATAGCCACAGTGAGGCTGACGCAGAAGTCTCTAGAGGCAGTTCCATTTTGCTGGAGAGGAGTCGAGTTTTAGTTCCAGAGGCCAAGAAAGGGTTCCAGAAGCTCGGATAAACAATTTCTCATCAATTGGCAAATAGGACGGCTATATGAGCAACTGATTTAGGCTATGTGTGGGAAGAGACTGTGCAAGAGTGATGCAGGCCTATGCAGAGTAGTTTGGATGACTCACTTGGAGTTGCAGTCAGAGCCCAAATTTTCTTTTGGGTGTTGATTTGGGTAGCATCCAAAGTGCTCTAAGCCTCAAATTTTGTAGGGAGGCTTGGGCACATGTATTCCAAAGAACCCAGAAAGCATTTTCGAAAATTGCACCGAGAAGTGATTTTATTAAAATAATTAATATTTTTAATAGAGTTCCTAAGTCTAAACTTAGGAAAATTAAAATACGTCCAAAGGAAGGTTGATGCTGGCCCACGCAGTGATGACGCAGAGGCAACACATTCCTTGAGGGGAAGTCGAGTTTCTTGCTAAGGGAAGTCGAGATTCAGTTGCTGGAAGCCGGGGTGTGAGTCAGGGAGGTAGAAAATCGATTTTTTGAGCTAGCAGAGGATCCAGAATAAGGGTAGCATAATACCGAACAGGGGTGACACAAAAACTGTTGGGGGTGACACAGTTTTGTGCAAAGACCACGCAGAGGGTGATGCAAAGCCTCCAGTTCAACAAGATCAGTCACTGATTCTCCCAGTGATAGCATGAGATCATTTCACTAGTCTTTTCTTCAATATTCTCTCTATATTGGATTGCTAGTTGAGCATCCTAGAATTGTACTGAGATTTCCTCCTACGCAATAATCAAAACCCTCAGAGCTGCTGCACAAGTTTTCCCGCATTGAGTTTTTCTGGGGACTATTGTCCAAAATAACAGTGTCCTATGTGTTTCTATTTTCCTTGCTTAGTTTCTATGTTTGTAATGATCCTAAATAGGAATACAAGTGATAATAAGCAAATAATCTGTGCAACAATTCATAAAAACGAAATACATATTAAGCATCCACAGAAACGCCGTACATAGGGAACTATTGAGCCATTTTATTAAGTTTCTGAAGGCAAAATACAATAGATAACAAGATGGTGCACCTGGGCTTGTCTCAATAAGCAAGCATGACCAAACCCAGGTGGGAAAATGGCTGTGCTAAAGGTTTCCCAGCTGCTGCACCAATCTGCACTCGCTGCCCAGAAAACTGCCTCTCTGCTGAAGTTTGAATGGCGAAAGTGCACTTATATTGCCAAAAAATTTATCTACTTTTAACCCTAGACTCCTTGGCCTAAACCCAGAAAAACCCAGAAAGGATTTTGGATGGTTTAGACTTCTGAAATTCTATCCCCTTGGAGCCCCATTTTAGTTGCAGTTGCAAAACTCGGCCTGCTTGAAACTACATGTCAATCCTTTTGAAAATACCCCCAAAGTGTTGGGTTCACCCTTGCTATCCAACCCCTGACTTCCCGAATGAGCTCTTGGCCAAAATACCTGCTCCCAAGCCCCACGAAAATCTATTGAGTGGCCTCTGCACTGCCCGTCAACCCAACAATTCGAACTGCTAGAATGCTGGCTCAGCTGACTGCAAAATGCAACAAGAATGTTGGTCTATTGCTGCTACCTCAACTCTCTAACTCCCCAGCAAACAAGCTGATCTTTGCTGGCCTCTATCTCCCTCTGCATATTCTTTGGTTGCCCAGAAATACGCACTCCCTGCTCTACGCTGGTTAATGGTGCTATGTCGTTGCCCCGGAACTCCTGAAATCCTTGTGGAACTGCCTCCCTAGGGCGGGCATGGATGTTCCCCTATAGTAGAGGTTGAATCTCCCACTTGAGAGATTCTTGGCTAAACAACCTGTTGACTCAACTAAACAACAGAGTGAACAGTTGAGTAGTTTGTTTGCAAATGGCAAAGATTAAACCAAAATGAGAGTTGCTCTCTCCTTATAACTTCTTGGGTCTCCTTAGCGTCATGTGGGCCCCTCCATCCACCCATTTGACTTTCCCTCCAAGCTATTCGAATGGGCTAATTTGAACTCCCATGTGGGTGGCCCCCACATTCCACCAGCAACCAAATAAAGTTGATTTGCCTCCTAAGTCCCTAAGTTGAAAGTGTGGGGCCCTCTTCCTTAGTCAAAACTGTGCAAAATTGTGTAGCAACGCGCTGTTACAAATGTGTTTGAGAAGGGACATGACATTCCTCCCCTTCCAAATGTTGCTTGCCCTCAAGCAACCTCAAAGCTAGGTGCTCCAATATGTGCTCACCCTCCTAGGTGGAATCCTCATCCGGCAAGTTCTTCCAGCGCACCAAGAACTCCCTGATGGTCCTGCTCCTCAGTTTCCTTTCCCTACTCTCCAAAATGGCCTCTGGTTCCAAAACCAAGTGGCCCTCATCATCTAATGGGGGTAGATCAGCTACTGCTGTCACCTGTTGTCCCAACACCCTTTTAAGGCATGAGACATGAAAAACGTTGTGGATTCTCCTCCCCTGAAGCAGTTCTAGCTCATAGGCCACCTCCCCAACTCGTCTACTCACCCGATAGCGCCCATAGAAGCATGGCTATAGCTTCTCGACCCCCTTTTACTTTAGTGTGGACTGCCTGTAAGGCTACAGCCGGAGGTATACCAAATCACCCTCCTCGAAGTGTTTCTCTGTCCTGTGCCGATTTGCGTAAACTTTCTACTAATTTTGGGCTGTCACCAAATTATCCTTGAGAGCCTTGAGGATATCTTAGCTCTCTTGGACCTAGTCTTTGGCCTTTGGGGCCCAGCTGTCTCCAAAAACAATATCACCAAAAGTCGAATGCATGATATCCATAAAGAGCGCGGAAAGGAGTCATACCGATAGACATGTTGTGCATGGTGCTGTAGCAGTACTCGCCCAGATGCAACCACTGAATCCAGGTCCTATGCTGACCGGTCACGTAGTTCCTCAGGTACCCCTCCATCCACTGATTAACTCTCTTGGTCTGGCCATCTATCTAAGGGTCGTAGCTGGTGCTGGGAGTGAGCTCAGTCCCAACCAGTCTGAAGAGTTCCTGCCAAAAACCTCCCATGATTTGCTGTCCTTGTTGCTCACTATTTTCTTGGGGAGCCCATGCAATCTGAAAATCTCCTGGAAGAAGAATTCAGCAACCTGTGTAGCTGTGTACCTGGTGGGGATGGCGAAAAAGTGGGCAAATTTGGTCAACCTGTCGACCACTACGTAGATGCAGTCCTTCCCCTGCACTGTGGGGAGCCCTATGATGAAATCCATAGAAATACTTCCCCATTTCCCCTTAGGGATGGAAAGTGGCTGTAGCAATCCTGTGGGGTGGATCAGTTCCCCTTTGTTCCTCTTAAAAGCCTCATACTCCTTTACGTGCTGCAACACGTCCCCCTTGAGGCCCGTCCACGTGAATCTCTCCCTAACAGCCATATACGTTTTCCGGAACGCCTGGTGCCTGGATAGTGGTGAATCATGTGTTGCTTGGAGCACCCTCTCCTTCAACTGTGAGTTGGGGGGCACTAAGAAAATGCGCCCCTTGTAATAGATAACCTCATCCATTTCTCGGTAATGCTCATCTGCATGGGTACCTTCCAATATCTCGCATGTCCTCCTGCCTTTGGAGTACTCCACCAACAACTAAGCCTTCCAATCATGGCAGATGCTCATGAGGGATAACACAGTTGGTCTTCGAGATAGAGCATCGGCCACCACATTGTGCTTTCCCCGCACATACTCTATATCGAAGTCATAGGCCTACACCTTGCTGACTCATCTCCTGCCTGTCATTGAGTCCCTATTGCCCCATGAAATGTCGAACACTGTTGTGATCAGTGTTCACTCGAAACTTGTTGCCCACCAAGTATTGGCGGAACTTGGCCAAAGCATGCATAATGGCCAGCATCTCCTTGTCATATATGGAATATGACAACTCATGCGGTAGGAGCTTCCGACTCTCGAAAGCAATGGGATTCCCCTCCTGTGACAATACTGCTCCAACTCTTAACCCGCATGCATCACACTCCACTGTGAATGGTTGGGAAAAATCTGGAAGTGCCAAGACCGGGAAACTGCTCATCACTTCCTTGAGGCGGTCGAAGCCAATCTCCTGTCATATATGGAATATGACAACTCATGCGGTAGGAGCTTCTGACTCTCGAAAGCAATGGGATTCCTCTCCTGTGACAATACTGCTCCAACTCTTAACCTGCATGCATCACACTCCACTGTGAATGGCTGGGAAAAATCTGGAAGTGCCAAGACCGGGCAACTGCTCATCACCTCCTTGAGGCGGTCGAAGCCAATCTGTGCCCCATTAGTCCATGCGAAAGCCCCTCTCTTGTTCAAGTCGGTTAAGGGCACTGCCAGCTGTGAGAACCCTTTGACAAAATTCCGATAGTAGGTGCAAATTCCCAAGAAGCCCCTCAGTGCAGTCACATCTCGGGGTACTGGCTAATCTCGGATGGCCCTGATCTTCTCCTCATGGACCTTCACCCCATCAGCACCAATGATAGGCCCTAGGTATAGCATCTCGGTCAACCCAAACTCGCACTTGGAGAGCTTGGCATAAAACTGCTGCTCCTCCAGAATGCATAGTACCTCCTCCAAGTGTTGGAGGTGCTCCTCCCATGTCCGGCTGTAAATCAGAATGTCATCAAAGAAAACTAGCACGAACCTCCTCAGCTGTCCCTGGAAGACATGGTTCATGCATAGTTGGAAGGTGGCCAGAGCATTGGTCAGCCCAAATGGCATGCCCAGGAACTCAAAGTGCCCATAGTGACACCGAAAAGTTGTCTTTGGGATATCCTGATCCCTCACCCTGATCTGGTGGTACCCTGAACGCAGATCAATCTTAGATAAGTACTTGGCTCCTCCAAGCTCATCCATCAGCTCATTTATGCGGGGAATAGGGTACCGGTTCTTCTGTGTCTTCCAGTTGAGGGCCTGGTATTCATTGCACATCCGAAGGGTTCCATCCTTCTTCTTCACCAGTACTACCGAAGAAGCGAAGGGACTAGAACTTGGCCTGACGTGGCCCAATGCTAGCAGCTCCTAGATGGATTTCTATATCTCGTCCTTATAAGCCTTGGGATGCCTATAAGGGGTGGTAATCACTACCTACGCACCTGAATCCAACTCAATAGTGTGCTCAAACCCCCTGTCTGGTGGTTGCCGTAGTGGAATGTCCCCAAACACCACTCCATACCTGTCCAACAAACCCTGTATGTCTGTCGGTGCTGGTTGAGCTTGTTCCCCCGCCTCTGAGATCCTCAACTCAACTGCCCATGCAATGTCCACATGTCATAGGTCTTCCTCCATCTTGTGGGCCGACACTGTTTGAGGTGGATAAGACTGCATGCCCCTCAAAACTACCAGTTTTCCATTCAGCCTAATGAACTCCATCTCTGGCTTCCTCTAATATGTTGTGACTCACCTAAGGGAATACAACTAATGAATACCCATCACCAAGTTGGTGTCTGGCACATTGACCACAAAGAAATGGTCTGTCATCGAGTAGTTCCCCATAACTACTGTCAAGGAGGGCACATATCTAGTGCACTGTATGGTACAGTCACTTGGTACTAGCACTGAAAAACCCTTGAACTAAGCCGGGTGAGGCCCCTCCTCTGCACCAACTGGGCGTCTATGAAATTGTGGGTAGCCCCACTGTCAACTAGAATTGATACCATCTGCCCCTATACAGTGCCTCTGATCCTCAGTGTCAAAAATTTGGGAATCCTGCATAAGAAAGCAAGGACTCCCCCAGTTGCGGCAAGGGATGCCCCACCCTGTGGATGTGGAGGTGGTAGTGGTGGCCCTCAATCCTGCTCCACATCGTCCTCTTGGTCACTATCAGAAAAGACCTCAATGTAGTATTATTTGCCGCTAGTGCACCGATGGCCTGGTGCCCAGGGTTCCCTGCATGTGAAGCACAACTTCCTCCTCCTGAGGTCCTTCCGTTTCTCATCATCTAACTGCCGCCTCCCCTGTTTGGTCTTCTGAGGTGGAGTTCTAGTCTCATGCCCCTTTTGTGGAAAAGGGGTCCGTGCAGAAAATGGTGCTCTAGTCTTGGGGATGGCCCCCGTGCAATGTGGAGGGTCTGTGTGACTTCACTAGTCCACGCAGGGGCTCAAGCAAGCCCTCAATGAAAGTATACACCCTCCTTGCTTTGGATAGATCCGGGACCATCACTAACACTCACAGAAATTTGGAGATGTACTGCTTCGGGTTGCCTGTTTGGTGCAGTTGGGTCAGCTCTCTGAAATGGGCCTCTTGTTGATTTATGATAGCACCAAATGTGCTCTAGCCATGAAAATTGGTGGAGAGGCTAAGGCACATGAGATCTCCAAGACCCATAAATGGTTTGGGGAAATTCCACCCAGTAAGAGAAATATTAAAATAATTAATATTTTTAATGGGGTTCCTAAGTCTAAACTTAGGAAAATTAAAATATTAATGGGTATTAATATAAAACTGGGTGAGAATGTTCTAAATGACTTGGATCAAGCCAAATGTAATCTTAGCCATTGATTAGGGACTTAATCTCAACCGTTGAAGACTCAATAGGGAAAGTATAAGAGGAGGCTTGAGGGTTAGCGGAGATACACCAAGATTGATCAGTCAGCTCGATTTTTTTGAGCGGGGCTTCCTGAGAAAATTTGAACAAGTGATCAGTTGCAGCGAGGGGCAGTGAGTACATAGCAGAGAGGCAGGGATAGTGCTTGAGGGTCATCGCAGTGACTGAAGAGGCTGACGCAGAGGCATCTAGAGCTACACAGAGGCAACAGAAGCTACGCAGAGGTAGCTAGAGACTGCGCAGAGGCTGAGGGGCTTCCGTGGGTGACGCAAAAGGCCAGAGAGCTGACGCAGAGGGCTAGAGTGCTGACATAGAGACAAGAGGAAGCGCCGGAAGGATTTTCGTGGGGCAGACTAGAATTGAGAAGTTGAATATCTGCCTCTGAGAAAAGGTATTACTGTCGTGTAACAAGCTTTGTTGGGTGAACCATTTCGGCACCTTAGTTGTACTCAAGAAATCTGCATAATAATAAAACCCTCAGAGCTGCTGCACCGGTTTTCCCGCATTGGGTTTTTCTGGGGACGATTGTCCAAAAATAACGGTGTCCCTTGTGTGTTTGTTTCAGTATTTTAGTTGATGATCTGTATATGAGTTAAAGTTGTATTTGTGTTTATTTCACTATTTATATTTGTAAATAACTTGTTAATGGAATAAACAAGTAGGAGAAATAAACCAGATAATGCAGCAACGATTTCTAACGTGTCAGACTGAGAAATCTCAACATGGTATCAGAGGATTGCAGATCACAGGAGGACTAAAGGCATCAACAATATCAAAAATTTGCAGGAGTAGCAGCTGTCCTGAGAGATAGAGCTGCTCCTAAGCAGAAGGAAGCAGAGAAGGAGTGACGCAGAGGGGGCTTGTGTCATCATTTCGAGCCAGAGAGAGGACCAATGCAGAGGCAGAAGAGGCTCACGAAGAGCCACGCCATCCTACTCAGCCAGGTAGGCTTTATGCAATTGGCAAAAGGACCGATTCAGCCTTTGTTGGGATTGCGCAGAGCTGGAAGGCCCAATTTCTTCAGTTGCCGAGGCCTAGGGAGTTGTGGGCAGATTGTGGAAGCTGGTGGTGTGTTGTTTCTGTCGAAGCAGAACAGTACTTAACGGGACAGAACCAAGGTAGAGGGAGTCACTACCTTGACGGATTTCTAGCCAAGAAATCCAGTTCCGAGTTGCAGTTGAAAAAAGGATTGGAGGGGAGTGGTTCAACGATTGGCGGGAAGAATTCCAGCAGGGAAATCAACACTTAGAGGGAGATTTCTAGGAGTGAAGTTGAAACCCAGAGGGAGTCCAGAAGAGGAGCGGAGATGGTAGTGAACGGACAAAGGGATCGGGACAGGTTGGACGGGGCTTCCAACTTTGTAATCTGGAAGGCCAGGATCTTGGCAGTCCTAGATAGACATTGCATAAAGGGCTTCACCTTGAGAACCATGGCTATCCCATTTGACCTAGCTGATAATGGAAAGTATGAGGATGTGGTGGCGAGGGGAAAGTGCATAATCCTTCATGGGGTCAAGGATCATGTCGTACCACATATTGCTGAAAAGAACACAACAAAGGAGATGTGGGATACTTTGATGACATTGTATCAAGGCACTTCCGTGCAACAAAAGATGCTATTGGAGAAGCAACTGCAGTCGTATCAGATGCAGAAGGGGGAGCAGATAGATCTATACCTCAGCAGGTTACAAGAGATTCAAGACCAACTTACTTCCATAGGGGCCACATTGGATTAGGAGTTCATGGTCAGGACCGCCCTGAATGTAGTCTGTGAGGATTGGGAGACAATTGTCCAAAGCATTTTGGGCAGAGCTTATTTTCCAGGATGGGAAGAGATGTGGGCAGCTCTTCGCTAAGAAGAGATCAGACAGTTGACCAAGGCAGGAAGTAGTAGCATAGGAGGTCGAATCAAGAAAGAGGAGGAAGAGGATGTGGCTCTGGCATCTGCGGGACAGTAGGGGAAGAGGAAGAAGAAGGATATCTCCAAGGTGAAGTGCTTCCAGTGTGGGGAGCTGGGTCATTATACAACCCAGTGTCCGAGGAAGAAGAATAAGAGAGAGGCTTATGACTCCAAAGTAGCTCCAGCTAAGGCGGAGAAAGAAGTCGAGACTGATGACGACTGTGCCATGAGTTCTCATGCACCTCTAGAGAAGAGGTGGGGAGAGATTGAGCTGTAGTCAGGAGGACTAAAAAAGATGAGGGGTATGATCTTTGAGGTACCAAAACTCTTGGATCATATCTGGCTACGGGAGCCCCGAATGAATGTAGCAGGATGACAAATGTCGGTAGAAGCAAGATGCGGATGGATCGATAAGGCAGTGCTAGAGTGCAGAGGTTTGTAGTAGCGTAGTGGGGGTTGCAGCATTGTGAGAGGCACAAAGGTGGTTGTACAGTTCAGAGAGGCATAGAGGAGACTGCAACAATGTGAAAGGCATAGAGGTGTTTACAGCAATGCAAAAGTAGCAGAGGGAGCACAGGACAGCAGTAGAGGTGGCTTTAGCATCAGGAGGCTTCTGGACTGACAAGGATGTCAGTATTTGGGTAGATTAGTTACTTACTTCTCAGTAACTCAGTTGCAGTGTAGCAGTTAGCAGTGGTAATGCTATAGGCAACATGATGCAACATGTTGAGAGGGAGCTGCATTACAGATGTAGCAGCGGCAGAGCCATGGGCAGAAGTACAAGAGGCAATAGTGCAGTGGATGTAAGGTAGTAGGCCCAACATCAACACAGGTACCGGCGTTGGAGGAATAGTGTGATGTTCAGTGGTGGAACATTACTATAACATATTCCTTGCTAAGAGGGAGTGTTGATTTGTGGCAACATCGGATGTGCTCTAGCCATGAAAATTGGTGGAGAGTCTAAAGCGCATGAGATATCCAAGACCCAGAAATGGTTTGGGGAAATTCCACCCCGTTAGAGAGATATTAAAATAATTAATATTTTTAGTGGGGTTCCTAAGTCTAAACTTAGGAAAATTAAAATATTAATTGGTATTAATATAAAGCTGGGTGAGAATGTTCTAAATGACATGGATCAAGCCAAATCTAATCTTAGCTGTTGATTAGGGACTTAGGGACTTAATCTCAACCGTTGACGAATCAACATGAAAAGTATAAGAGGAGGCTTAAGCGTCAGTTGGAGATACACCAAGATTGATCAGTCAATTCGATTTTCTGGAGCGGGGCTTGATGAGAAAATTCGAACAAGTGACCTGTTGCAGTGAGGGGCAGTGAGTACATAGCAGAGAGGCAGGGATAGTGCTTGAGGGTCAGCGCAGTGACTGACGAGGTTGACACAAAGGCAGCTAGAGTTATGCAGAGGCAGCTAGACACTACACAAAGGCTGAGGGGCCTGTGTGGGTGATGTAGAAGGCCAGAGAGCTAACAGAAAGGGCCATAATGCTGACGCAGAGGGCCTAAGGACTGATGCAGAGGTTTCAGGGGCTGATTTGAAGCTAGCAGGGTTGACGCAAAGGCAAGAGGAAGCGCCAGAACGATTTTCGTGGGACAGACTAGAGCTGAGAAGTTGAATATCTGTCTCCGAGAAGAGATATTACTGTCGTGTAACAATCTCTGTTGGGTGAGCCATTTCGGCACCCTAGTTGTACTCAAGAAATTTGCACAATAATAAAACCCTTAGAACTGCAACACTGGTTTTCCCACATTGGGTTTTTCCGGGGACGATTGTTCAAAAATAACGATGTCCCTCGTGTGTTTGTTTTAGTATTTTAGTTGATGATTTGTATATGAGTTAAGGCTACATTTGTATTTATTTCAGCGTTTATATTTATAAATAACTTGTTAATGGAATAAACAAGTAGGAGAAATAAATCAGATAATGCAGTAGGGATTTCTAACGTGTCAGACTTAGAAATCTCAACACCTCTGGATCTTTGTGATCAAAATGCTCCATCACCCTCCTGGTGAAGGCCTCATAAGAAGCCATGTGGGCATGCCCTAGGATGGTCAAGCCATGAAACAACCAATCATGGGCTTCCCCCTCCAAGTGTAGTGTGGCCATCTTGATGGCTTCCTGCTCTGTCATCTAGTTGAGTTGGAAGTAGGTGCCCATCTTCTCAACCCAAGCCCTAGCTGTGCACTTGGCTGTGCCATCGAAAGTAGGGAAATACATCCTCCCTATGGTCCTCTGCAGCTCGTAGTTCTGAGTCCCGTGTCCCCCATGTCCCTTGTTCTTCTCACTCTGCTTGAGCTTGCAGTAATCTCTGAAGGAGAGGGCTTCCTTAAAGTCTTCATCCATAGATTGCCACTCATTGAAATAGTCTCCCATTTGAGGGGGGTCTTGCCCTCTTGCAGGTTCGATTTGTGCCACCGACACAAAAGAAGGTAGTGTAGCACGAGTTGGCACACTGGCTAATGGGTGTTTTGCTGCTGGCAAAGAGAAACCCTCTAGGAGTGGTCCTCTCTTTGTTTTGCGACTTGATCTCTTCTAACATGTCTTT